>SJYT01014991.1:442146-486388 GCA_006410635.1 Cephalophus harveyi | reverse complement strand
TATTCAACATAGTTCTGGAAGTTTTGGCCACAGCAATCAGGGCAGAAAAAGAAATAAAAGGAATCCAAATTGGAAAAGAAGAAGTAAAACTCTCACTGTTTGCAGATGACATGATCCTCTACATAGAAAATCCTAAAGACTCCACCAGAAAATTATTAGAGCTAATCAATGAATATAGTAAAGTTGCAGGATATAAAATCAACACACAAAAATCCCTTGCATTCCTATACACTAATACTGAGAAAATAGAGAAATTAAGGAAACAATCCCATTCCCCATTGTGATGAAAAGAATAAAATACTTAGGAATACATCTACCTAAAGAAACACAAGATCTATATATAGAAAACTATAAAAACACTGCTGAAAGAAATCAAAGAGGACACAATAGATGGAGAAATATACCGTGTTCATGGATCGGAAGAATCAATATAGTGAAAATGAGTATACTACCCAAAGCAATCTATAGATTCAATGCAATCCCTATCAAGCTACCAGCGGTATTTTTCACAGAACTAGAACAAATAATTTCAAGATTTGTATGGAAATACAAAAAAACCTCAAATAGCCAAAGCAATCTTGAGAAAGAAGAATGGAACTGGAGGAATCAACCTGCCTGACTTCAGGCTCTACTACAAAGCCACAGTCATCAAGACAGTATGGTACTGGCACAAAGGCAGAAGTATAGATTAATGGAACAAAATAGAAAGCCCAGAGATAAATCCACACACCTATGGACACCTTATCTTTGACAAAGGAGGCAAGAATATACAATGGAGAAAAGACAATCTCTTTAACAAGTGGTGCTGGGAAAACTGGTCAACCACTTGTAAAAGAATGAAACTAGAACGTTTTCTAACACCATACACAAAAATATGGATTAAAGATCTAAATGTAAAACCAGAAACTATAAAACTCCTAGAGGAAAACATAGGCAAAACACTCTCTGTCATAAATAACAGCAGGATCCTCTATGACCCACCTCCCAGAATATTGGAAATAAAAGCAAAAATAAACAAATGGGACCAAATTAAACTTAAAAGCTTTTGCACAATGAAGGAAACTGAGCAAGGTGAAAAGGCAGCCTTCAGAATGGGAGAAAGTAATAGCAAATGAAGCAACTGACAAAGAACTAATCTCAAAAATATACAAACAGCTCATGCAGCTCAATTCCAGAAAAATAAATGACCCAATCAAAAAAATGGGCCAAAGAACTGAAGAGACATTTCTCCAAAGAAGACATACAGATGAGTAAAACACATGAAAAGATGCTCAACATCACTCATTATCAGAGAAATGCAAATCAAAACCCCAATGAGGTACCATCTCATGCTGGTCAGAATGGCTGTTTCCAGAAGTCTACAAACAACAAATGCTGGAGAGGATGTGGAGAAAAGGGAACCCTCTTACACTGTTGGTGGGAATGCAAACTACTACAGCCACTATGGAGAACAGTGTGGAGATTCCTTAAAAAACTGGAAATAGAACTGCCATGCGACCCAGCAATCCTACTGCTGGGCATACACACTGAGGAAACCAGAATTGAAAGAAACACATGTACCCCAATGTTCATCGCAGCACTGTTTACAATAGCCAGGACATGGAAGCAACCTAGATGTCCATCAGTAGACGAATGGATAAGAAAGCTGTGGTACATATATACAATGGAATATTACTCAGCTTTTAAAGAGAATGCATTTGAATCAGTTCTAAAGAGGTGGATGAAACTGGGGCCCATTATACAGAGTGAAGTAAGTCAGAAAGAAAAACACCAATACAGTATATTAATGTGTATATATGGAATTTAAAAAGATGGCAACAATGACTCTATATGTGAGACAGCAAAAGAGACACAGATGTAAAGAAAAGACTGTTGGACTCTGTGAGAAAAGGTAAGGGTGGGATGATTTGAGAGAACAGCACTGAAACATGTATATTATCATATATGAAATAGATCGCCAGTCCAGGTCTGATGCATGAGACAGAGTGCTCAGGGCTGGTGCACTGGATGACCCTGAGTGATGGGATGGGGAGGGAGGGGGGAGGAGGGTTCAGGATGGAGAACACATGTACACCCATAGATGATTCATGTCAATGTATGGCAAAAACCACTACAATATTGTAAACAATTAGCCTCCAATTAAAATAAATTGCAGGAGAAGCTTCCCTGGTGGGTCAGATGGTAAAGCGTCTGCCTGCAACGCAGGAGACCCAGGTTCGATCCCTGGGTTGGGAAGATCTCCTGGAGAAGGAAATGGCAACCCACTCCAGTATTCTTGCCTGGAGAATCCCACAGAAGGAGGAGCATGGTAGGCTACAGTCCATGGGGTCACAGAGTCGGACACGACTGAGTGACTTTATTTCACTTACTTCAAAATAAATTAATTTTTAAAAAAACACTTGATATAATTAAGAGAAATGGTTCAGACCCACTGCTTAAAAATCAGTCTTCCTGAAAACATAATTAGGTTGAGAAGAATCAGGTCACCTTATCCAACAGAATAAATAGAGAAAAATGAATATACATATATTTAGTAGTAAAGATACAAATAGCAACCACAATATAAAAGACAAAGGAAAAATATTTTGAAAAATATAGTTTACCAAATATTATATAATATATATATTCAGAGGTAATAATAATGAGAACCAAGGCAAAAACACTCTTTCATGTCATGAGATGTTGCTGGATTCTACCCAAATGAGTCAGAAGAAAGATGCTTAGATAAGCTGTCTTTTATGTTCTCTAACTGAAAGAATCTATTGTATACTTCTAATAATTAGTAAGCTGGACTCCTCTGTACATTGGATTAGCCTATTGGTTTCAAAGTATGTTATTTAGCTCCCACAAGTTCATCAACAGGTGAGTTCACAAAATGGATATTTGATATGGAAAGGTTCCTGTATCAAAAGCAAAGTAACACAAACCAACCCAGTTACAGAGTAGCTGCTAAGTTCAAAGCTCTATGTGGAGGGTACAACATTCATTAAAACAATCTCTCCAGCTACAAAGATTACACAGTCAAGTAAGAGAGATTAGACTGTATGCAAATAATTGCAAAACAGGGAATGGTACCTCCAAATAATTATAAGGCAACAGAGATAAAGTGAAAACCCATTAGGAAGAACAAAATATTAATAATATTCTTACAAAGCTATTCAGCATAGATTACTGGGCACTGATGTGTCAGGCACTGTGCTAGGCTCTGAGAATTGAAAGATAAATGGAAAAAGCCAACATTGATTAGTTATTAATACACTGGGTCAGGCAATGTGTTAAGTGCTTTTATACTCTATCTCATTTACTCCTTACAACACAGTTATAAAATAGTTATCATTGTTATCCTTGTTTTAATGTCTTTCTCAAGGTAAAAGAATAATAGGACAACTGGGGTTAGAACTCACACTGCCTAGCTTCAGAGGCCACAGATTAACCATTATCTCCTGAACTGTCACAAGATTCCCATCATATTTCAGCTCAGTGAAGGACACAGAGACGAGTAACAGGATTATTATAACAGGGGTTTGAAAATGCTTCCGTAGGAGGGGGAAGTGCTGAACCACCTGAGAACATAAAGAAGAAAGCATCACAGTGGAGGTAACATGTGAAATGTGTCTTCAAGGCTGAGCAATGAAAGAACTGCATTCATGGGCAAGTGGGTTATGGCATTTTCTATGGAGGGAACAGCAGGTACAAAGTTATAAGAGCATGGTAGTATATAGTATGTGTGGCCCTCTGAAGGTGATCTAATTTATGCTCCATATCACCTCTTCTCAAAAAAAAAAATGCCTTTCCTCTTTTTTGAGTCTTATCAGTCTCACATTTCATCACCATCAGCCTCTAAGACATCTCCCTCTCTCCCTCCTCACCCCAGCTCTCTCCAGCCCTTCTCCCTTTACATCCCCCAAAGCCTGAGAATCTGACTGAAAAATTTGAAGAATCCTTAAAGGATGAAGTGAAGTCGCTCAGTCATGTCCAACTCTTTGTGACCCCATGGACTGTAGCCTACCAGGCTCCTCCATCCATGGGATTTTCCAAGAAAGAATACTGGATTGGATTGCCATTTCCTTCTCCAGGAGATCTTCCCAACCCAGGGATTGAACCCAGGTCTCCCACATTGCAGGCAGATTCTTTAACAGCTGAGCCACCAGAAGGAGAGGGAAAAGTAGAATGAGCAAAGACAAATTTTTGTTCAGCAGGCAGGGCATGGGGATAAGGAGAAAGCTGGGAACACATGTTAATAATATTATCTCCATTACATATCAGTAAGAATCAAAGCTTCAATTAATAAAGCTGACTATAAAAGCCAACTAGACCAGAACTGAAAATAGTTTCATTTCTGAAATTCAAACACACATGTAAAAACAAATGTAGGTGGATAATTATCAGAAAAACAGAAACCAAAACCAGTGAGACATCATCTCATACCTGTCAGAATGGCTATCATCAAAAAGTCTACACATAATAAATGTGGCAAGGATGTAGAGAATTGAGAACCCTTGTACACTGCTGGTGGGAATGTAAATTGGTGCAGCCACTATGGAAAACAGTATGGAGGTTCACCAAAAAACTAAAAATAGAACTATCACATAATCCAGAAACTCCACTCCTGTATATCTGAAAAAATGAAAACACTAATTTGAAAAGATATATACACTCCAATGTTCACAGTATCATCATTTAAAATATCCAAAATATAGAAGCAATCCAAGTGTTTATCAACAGATGAATGAATGGATGAAGATGTGATATATACATGCACACAATGGAATACTACTCAGCCATACAAAAGAATGTAATTTGGCCATTTGCAACAATGTGGATAGAACTAGAGGATAATTAGGCTTAGTGAAATAAGTCAGAGGAAGACAAATATTACATGTTATCACTTCTATGTGAAATCTAAAAAATAAATGAATATTACAGACAGACTCAAAGATAGAAGCATTGGTCACCAGTGGGGAGAGGGGGGACAAGATAGGGATAGGGACTAACTAAGAGATACAAACACTTACATATAAAATAAATAAGCAACAAGGATATATTATACAGCACAGGAAAATATAGCCATTATTTATTTTATAATAACCTGAAATGGCATATAATTTATAAAAGCATTAAATCACTGTTATATACCTGAAATTAATATATTATAAATCAACTACATTTCAATAAAAAGTTTAAAAACTTTTTTAAAGTACCCTGAAATACTAGATGAAGAAATCAACAAGTAGAACCAGAGACAGAATAAAATATACTGAAAGACAGATTTCATATTTTAGGCTAAAAAGGAGGGAAACAACAGGGTGGACTACAAAGGAAGTAAAAACTTTGATTAAACATAAAAGGACTACATGAAGTTTCTAGAACCTAGATGATAATGATGTAAAATCTTTGAGTTTAGAATAATCAGAATGTAAATACAACTGTAGTATTCTATTGCTGACTGCTATTAGTTCAGAATAGTGAAAAATAAAACAATAATAAACCTAGTTATCAAACCTTTCTCCTAAAAGACCATTAAGTGAATTTGCTCAAATAGAAGACAAGACAAACTCTCTTATTTAAACAATAGAAAAAAAAATTAAACCAGCTTAATACCCACAGCATAATGAAACACTGGGGAACAAATGGAAAGAGCAATGCATCAATAGTTTAATGGCTACATTTTTAGAACTTGCTGGTCTCAATGTCAGCACCTCCAGACTGGTTCGTCTGAAATATGGCAGAATTTGTGCCAGAGAAACATGCAAGAATCCTGCAGCACAGGAGGTAACTGGGATACTCCCAGCTTCACTTCCCCTGGGAACACTGCCCTTGCTAACCCATGTAAGAAAATAAGCCAAGTCTTAAGCAGAAGAGGAGTATTAATTCTTCAGGACTAGGTAGGATGAGCCAGGCACTTGATGTGCATTGTCCATCTGCTGCTCCCAGTAACTCTAAGACAGGTTTGTTATTCTTAATTGACAGATGAAG
Organism: Cephalophus harveyi; assembly: GCA_006410635.1. NCBI lineage: Eukaryota > Metazoa > Chordata > Mammalia > Artiodactyla > Bovidae > Cephalophus > Cephalophus harveyi. The sequence goes on along the minus strand of SJYT01014991.1, from coordinate 480,412 downwards.
GAATTAAGACCAAGAGAGGTTAAAAGCACAGTCCAGGATTTCCCTGGTGGTCCAGTGTTTAAGACTCCATGCTTCCATTTGGAGGAAGGGTTTGATTCCTGGTCAGAGAAGTTCCACATGCCACATAGTATGGGAAAAAAAAAAAAAAAATAGCCCAGAAGAAATAGATAATAAATGGTAAATCCAAGTTTTGAATCCAACTGTCTGACTGAAACCATTGCAGTCTCTACCACACCTCCTCCCATTACGGGGCACTGCAGGAGGATCATGTTCCTTAGGGTACCCCAACTAATATACAGGGTTCATTTCCAACAACACTCCATTTAAGTCCAATGTACCCTGGGTCCAATCCTAGAGGGAAAGGAAAAGACCCTGGCAATAATCATGATAATGATGATGATCATAATTCTACTTTCCTAAAAAGAGAAGTCAGCAATTACAAGACCTGAGACAGAGAAAGACAAAGTAGAGAAAGGGAAGGAAGTTAAATAGAGCACACATGATGAAAGATGAATAAAAACACATGAAAGTAAAGAGAAGGAGGATTGAAGAGATAGACAAAGTCCAGTAAAAGAGAAAAATAGAGAGGTCAAAAGAATGGAAGAGGAAGGATTAAGGAGGTTGAGAGATGGGATATAAGAAAAGGAAATGGGACAAAATTGAAAAAAAATGAAGATAAGCATTTCTGCCCCACCTTCAATAATGTGGAATTCATGCCCTCCCTGCCACCTCCCCATTTCTGATGCCCTAGAATGAACAGCCATGTGTTCTCAATTATTTATACCTCTGATAAAAGGTTTATGATAATGACATGTGTCCCTGAAAGATCCTCCTTATTAAAAGAACTATTACCACACTAAACAGCACAATGAATTTCATAGTCAGAATAGGTATTTAAATAGAGGAGCATAATTAAAATAAGCAGAAGGATAGGAACAATTCTAACATGTTTAAATTTAGAAATTGGCAATGCTAAACGTTTTTAAAACCTCTGAAGGGAGTTAGGAGAGTAACTTATTTGAAAAAAAAAAAAAACAGTATGTTTAAAAATAAAGGGATATCAATCCAGAGAATGAAAAAAATGATCACACAAATACCCAGAAATCTGCTATGGTGAATTATCACATGTGAATTGGCTGCACTTTGTTTATATACATACAGAGTATCAAAGCTGTGCCTTAAATCTTAAATCCCAGACTCCAGAGAAGACACACTGTAAGATTCCACTAATATGAAGGTGAAGAACAGGCAAAACTAATCTATAGTGATGGAAGTCAGATCAATGGAGGAGGGCTGAATGGAAGGCGGCATAAGGGAACTTTCTGTGGTGGGAGAGATGTAAATACTGTCCAGAATGGTGGCTACCTATGTGTACTGGTAGAACTCATGGGAATGTATGCTGAAAGTGGGTACATTTTATCCTAAATAAATTGTATCTCAATAAAGTTGATTAAAATAAAGACTCAAGTAATAAAACCCTAAAGGAGTAGAGTTTTCTGTGTCCTGATTGTAGTGGTAGTTACATGAATCTCTGTCTGTGATAAAATTTCGCAGAACTATAAACTAATGGGAAAATATGAGTGCATGTAAAAACTGGTGACATTCAATTAAAGTCTGGAAGTTTAGTACTATACCAATGTTAGTATCCTGCTTTTGATAATGCACTGCATTTGTCTAAGATAAGATTGGGGAAAGCTGGGGATAGTCTGTGCCATTTTTGTGATTTCTTATAAGTTAAAAATAATTTCAAAAATATTTTTTTAAAAGAACATCAATTATATAGTTTGTATTTGTACCATTACCCACCATCAGAGTTACAAAAGGGTGAGCTTACTATAGGGCAGAATCCTGCAAGAAAAAAATTCAGGAAGGCAAATAATTGTTTAAATGTTTCCAAAAACCTTCAGCTGGTCTGATTTCAGAGGGGGAAAGTACATAAACAAACATTACTCTATAGATGAAAAATTCAGAACAAAATATAAATGAGCTTTAAAATATAAGTCAACAAATCAAATAGTAACTATTAGTTCCGAATTTGTGAGCTACAATATTACACATGACAAAGGTTTTTGTGTTAAAAAAAAAAAAAGTCAGTGTGTACAGAGAACAACCATGCAAAGAGTCAGCAAGAAGGAGGGTCTGCAAGCCAAGGAGCGAGGCCTTAAGAGAAATCAACCCTGATAGTACAGTAATCTTGAACTTCTAACCTCCAGAACTGTGAGAAAATTAATTTCTGTGGCTTAAGGCAATCTATGCTATGTTGCTATGGCAGTCCAGAAGATTAATATATTAAACTATAATTTACACTTCATAAAATTTACCTCTTGTAAATATACACTTCAATGACTTTTCATAAATCTACAGAGTTGTGTAATCATCACCACAACCTAGTTTAAAACATTTCCATCACACCCCCAAAATTCCCTTTCCTACTGCCAGCCCCAGGCAAACTACTGATCTGTTTTCTCTGATGTAGTTGCCTTTTTTAGGATTTCAGATAGATGGAATCATACAATATGAAGTCTTCTGTGTCTGCTTTCTTACTAAGTTTTTGAGGCTTATTCACATTGTATTACTACTACACATCAGTAGTTTCTTCCTGTTGACAAATGGTTTCCACTGTATGGCTGTACCACATTTTGTTTATCTATTCATCAGCTGATGGACATTTGGGTTGTTCCCTGTTTTGGGCTACATATGTTTCAATTTCTCTTAGAAATATATGTAGGAGTAGAATTAGCTGAGTCATGTGGTAAGCACATATTTAGCTATTTAAGAAACTGTCGCCAGTCTTCCAAAATGGCAATACCATTTTAAATTCCTTTCAGGAATATATAAAAGCTTCAGCTTCTTAACAGCCTTGCCAACACTTGGTATGTCAGTCTTTTTAAGTTATAGCCATTCTAATGGGTGTGTAGTAGTATCTACTCAGGTTTAAGCTCAAAAAGACAATTTTAACTTTGAGCTAATAAGAATAAGCCACAGGCCTACTACTGCTAAAAAGTTTAACCCTGAGGGGAAGGTCTTAAAATTTTTCTAGTAACTAAACTCTAGTTTTTAGCAAAGAGGGGAGGAAAAACTCTTCTTCAATAAAAGACTCATTTATGAACCTCATTATTTTTATTCTAAAACCATTTATTCCAAATTTGCAGATATTTTTATAAAGTGCCTTTTGAATTTCAAAAGACTAGAGAAAGCCATAATGTATGATGAAACTGGAAATTTTATCAGTTTAACAAATTTAATGAAGGTAATTTTGTGTTTTAATGATAAATACAGAACATATAGTCAGGAATTTGGGATATGAAGTGCTTGATTTCAGGCAAGCCTTTTGATTTCTTCTTTAAAACTAAATAGCTGAAGAGTATGCAATTGTGACTTAAAACATGGATTTAAATGGCAATTATTGTGATTATCTTCATCTGTCTCTTATACACATCTAGATGTGTATAAGAGACAGGTCAGGAATTTGGGATATGAAGTGCTTGATTTCAGGCAAGCCTTTTGATTTCTTCTTTAAAACTAAATAGCTGAAGAGTATGCAATTGTGACTTAAAACATGGATTTAAATGGCAATTATTGTGATTACATTATGTTATATATATTGCTGTCTTTTATGAAATGATCCCCATAGGTTTCAGATAACCTGAAAATTACATAAACCTATGGAACATTTTTCATTTGACATTTTGGGCATGGTTTAAAGGTATAATATCTGACACATATAATATTTTTAATTGTATTTAATTTATATATACTCATTACATTTTGTAAGATTCCTGATTTGGCTTTAGGCAAAACTTTGAGTGTCTATAGTAGTTTATTGTTCTTCGCCAATCATATGAAATTCTAACCTACTTGATGGCTCCTCGATCACCCTGCAGGAAAATTAAACATTTTGGCTGGTATTGGATAAGAAAGAGAAAAACAGCCCCTGATATCCAGGAGCCAATCTGACACTATCAGCTGGCTTTGGTGCTGCTACAAACTGGTCTGCTAAACATGAAAACTTCCAGAGGATACCATTTTCAGACAAGGCCACTCTGTGACCACAATGGATCAAGATGAAAAAAAGAGAGAGATCAGTCCATAGCTACATCTGAACACAGATAGAACATGAATGTTGTCCAAGCCACAAAACACCAAATATCTCCCTGTCCTAGGAGTGAGGGCTGCTTCTTTCCCAATTACAGATGTAGCCTTCTAGTCTCCTCTCTCCATAAATGAGATTACTTAAGATACAAAATCTTTTTTAAAAAATGAGCAAAAGAACTGAATAGACACTTTTCCAAAGAGGAAATACAGAGGGCCAACAGGCACATGAAAAGACACTCAACATCACTTAATCATCAGGAAAACGCAAAACCACAATAAGATATCAACTCATTCCTATCAGAATGACTATGATCACAAAGACAACAAATAACAAGTGTTGGTGAAGATGTGGAGAAAAGTGAACCCGCGTATGCTGTTGGTGGGAATGTAAACTAGTATAGCCACTGTGGAAAACAGTATGGAGGGTTTTCAAAAACTATAAACAGAACTACCATAGGACCCCTGGTGGCTCAGACCATAAAGCGTCTGCCTACAATGCAGGAGACCCGGGTTCGATCCCTGGGTCAGGAAGATCCCCTGGAGAAGGAAATGGCAACCCACTCCAGTATTCTTGCCTGGAAAATCCCATGGACGGAGGAGCCTGGGGGCTACAGTCCAGGGGGTTGCAAAGAGTAGGACACCACTGAGCGACTTCACTTTCAATTTCACTTTTTCACCATAGGACCCAGCAATTCTACTCCTGGATATACATCTGAAAGACAAACGAAAAACACTAATTCGAAAAGATGCATGCACCTCAATGTTCACAGTGGCATTATTTACAAATGCCAACCTATGAAAACAACCCAAGTGTCCATCAACAGATGACTGAATAAAGAAGCAGGGTGTATCTGTGTGTGTGTATGTGTGTGTGTGTATACTAACCTATTTGATCACTCCTTGATCTCCTTGCAGGAAAATGTGTGTATATACACACACCTATGACTACTACTGAGCTATAAAAAGAAATTTTGTCATTTGCAGCAACATGAATAGCCTTGCAGGGTACTATGATGAGTGATATAAATCAGACAAATAGTGTATGATACCACTTATATGTGAAAATCTCAAAACTACAATTAGTGAATATACAGAAAGAAGCAGACTCAGATACAGAGAACAAACCAGTGGTTACCAGTGAAGGGAGGAAAGTGGGATGGACAATAAAATAAGCTAGAAGGATATATTGTACAACACAAGGAATATATCCAATATTTTATAACTATAAATGGAGTATAACCTTTAAAATTATGAATCACTATATTGTACACCTGTAACCTATATACTATACAACTATATTTCAATTTAAAAGGTAACACAATCATAGCAGTAACCCCACTTCCTGACAGCACCCAATCTAGAGCAAGGCCTCTCTTTAAATCCTCTTCAAAATTACCTAACATGAGCCCAAATCGTATAGTAAGTCTTTTCTAACACTTGCTTACTTAGACATCCCACAGTTACTCAGAGTGGATGTTTTTCCTCACTGCAATGAGTAACAAACCAAGTTGTTCAATGAAAAACACACATCAAGGTGACCCAAGAGATCAGGTTATATTTTAAATTGTTATTTTTATATTGTTCAAAGCATAAAGAGCCACACAGTGCTACATAAACAATCAGCTCACCATAAACCCCTTATCAACAAATCCAAAGTTATTAAAATTCCAATTCTATGGTCAGTAGTTTTGATTATAATCATTATGTTCACAGTAGATGGAAAAAATAAAATAAATATTTTAAATGCATGCATACCCCATAGGATCAACCTTTACCCTGCCACTTACTATAATGGAGTCATTTGCAAAGCAGCAAACAAATTAGGCTAACTAGGAGCTATTGACAAATGAAGAGAAATGAAACCATAATTGTAGTCTATGTAAAAGATGCTTAACATCCAGATAAAAGTCGTTAAAAAACATTCAGTCATTTGAGTATTTCTAACTAGTCTGACTTTTTATAAAAGCAGCAATGGCACCCCACTCCAGTACTCTTGCCTGGAAAATCCCATGGACGGAGGAGCCTGGTGGGCTGCAGTCCATGGGGTCGCGAAGAGTCGGGCACGACTGAGCGACTTCCCTTTCACTTTTCACTTTCATGCATTAGAGAAGGAAATGGCAACCTACTCCAGTGTTCTTGCCTGGAGAATCCCAGGGACGGGGGAGCCTGGTGGGCTGCCGTCTATGGGGTCGCACAGAGTCAGACACGACTGAAGCGACTTAGCAGCAGCAGCAGCAGCAGCTAACAATAGCAATGGCAGCATATTATAAACTACTAAATGCCAAATTTCAATCAACAATAAAGCAGTAGGTACCTGATGTAATTAGAAAGAGCCCCAGGCCAGGAGATCCAGGGTCTGGGCTCAGTTTTAGGATCAATTTACCTTTAGTCACAGACTACAAGCCACAGACTAAGACTCAAGTCTTAGGCACAGACTGCTAAAGGTGAGGGGGTATTAAGCAAGCAGCTAGCCAAGTCCCCCCTCACAGTCAAGGAAACTGAGGCTCAGAGAGGGAAGGTGACAAAGCCACAATCATAAAGATTAGTTAGTTCCAGTGCCTCCAACATGCATCCTCAGAACACTATCTCTGCCCCACTTTTTGCAAATGGTTCCTCATTTAAAGAATGAGAACAGTCATCCATGTTTGCTTCTTCCTGGGATGTTGACTGGAACTAACTGGTTGAGTGAATATGCACTTGCTTATATTTAAACAAATTCAACGAAATAACTAGTCTTTGGCCAGTGGGTGCAGTATCAGGCAAAATTGTGTTTGGCTACTTGCATAAATCCTCCCACTGGCAAGGGTTTTAAAAGCACGTTGGTGGTAGTTTAGTCACTAGGTCATGTCCTACTCTTACAACCCCATGGACTGTAGCCTGCCAGGCTCCTCTGTCCATGGGACACTCCAGAAAAGAATACTGGAGAGTGTTGCCATTTCCTTCTCCAGGGGATCTTCCCAACCCAGGAGTCAAACCTGGGTCTCCTGCATTACAGGCAGGTTCTTTACCAACTGAGCTACAAGGAAAGCTTAAAAACATGTTAGGGCTGTGTTTCTCAATGGGCACGGTATTTGCATTTTAGGTAGAATATTCAGTTGGGGGGTTGCCCTCCCCAAGTTGCAGGATGTAAAATACAAGGCTGGGTCCCAGCTATTCAAATAGCAGCAGCACTTCTGTGTCAGGTCTGGCCGTAGGGCGAGGCAATTGAAAAACATCAAAACTAATGCCAAAAATCCAGGATGAACAAAATACCACCATGTTAAATAAAGACGGAATCAGCACTACTGATTTTCCCTTTTGCCTCAGGCTCCAATATGGCTCAGCATGACACAGTTACTGATCCTGTCTTTATTTAACATGCTATTTTGTTCATCCTGAATTTTTGCATTAATTTTAAAGATACTTCATGGGAACTTGAATAGAATTTGTATCCTACTGTTGTGTGAAAATTTTATAAATCTTAATTATGTTGAATTGGTTCATAGTGCTTTTCAGGTCTACTATATCCTTCTACTTCTCCATATATTCAATCTATTGGCTTTTGAGAGTTTGATATTGAAACTCCAACTAAAAATCTTCATTCATCTACTTTAAAAAATAATTGTTATAGTGGAAGTATATGTAAACTTGTTCTGTATTTTCCCAAGTTTTTGTAAATGTGTTGTCATATTTCCATAATTTAAAAAATAAAAAAATATAAACAAAAAAATTTTTAATTATTTCATTAAAATATTACCTGGCTGATTACTGAGTTTAGGGGCACCCCTTAAATTCTGTACTCAAGACAAGTGCCTCACTTGTTTTATCATAGTCCAGTTCTCTTCCTGGTCACTGGGACAACTCAAAACACCTCCAGACATTTCCAAAGGTCTCCCTAGGTTGAGAACCTCTAAAATAGGGGTTGATTTTTCTCATTTAATAGGATGTCCAGAGAGACACAGCTCAGGCCTGAAATGGTAGTCACTTGATGCCATCAGGGCCCTAGATTCCCTTTATCTCTGCTGCATTCACAAGATGGCTGCTGTGCCCCGAGGAATTACATTCTACTTCCAGACAGGAAAACACAGCAGGAAAAACATATCAGCTGAGCCTGACACTTTTAATTAGAAAAATCACTTTCCCAAGAGCCCCACCCTTTGGCCACCTGATGCAAAGAGCCGACTCATTGGAAAAGACTCTGATGCTGAGAAAGACTGAAGGCAGGAGGAAGAGGGGATGACAGAGGATGAGATGGTTGGATGGCATCACTGACTCGATGAACATGCGTTTGAGCTAGCTCCAGGAGTTGGCGATGGACAGTGAAGCCTGACGTGCTGCAGTCCATGGTGTTGCAAAGAGTCGGACAGGACTGAGCGACTGAACAACCACGACCACCCTAATAAGCTTTAACTCACATGTCATTAGCTAGAAGTGAGCCCAGTGGCCAGCCTTAGCAGTAGGGAGCCTGAGAACACAAACGTGTGTAAGTGGGGACATCTCCAGCCTGATTATTCTTGTCTGGAGAATTCCATATACAGAGGGGACTGGTGGGCTACAATCTATGGGGTCGCAAAGAGTTGGACAAAGCTAAGCAACTAACACTTTACTTTTGTTATGCAAAAGGGGCCATGAGCCTAAATCAAGCATGACAGTTCCATGTTAAAGAAGCTCAGCCTTTCACCATTGACAAATCAGTCAGCCATTTGCTACCCCATCCTATGCTGAAGTAAGTGGCCATGGTAACCTCCCAGGTGAACTCTCTGGGTGATGCAATGTCCACTGGCCAAGACAACACTCCATCGAGGGTTATAGGAATGAGTTGTTAGCCAAAGCACTTGCTGCACTAGCTGTGGGGGGTGGGGTGCCCGTTGGGGGTGGGGAGGATCAAGAACACTTACTACAGATATTAATTATGATGCACTTTCCAAAAATCTGCCTTTATTTCTACCTTATATTCTTTGAGAATGTAGCCCTAGATATATTGCTATGATTAAAAGCTGTTGGAAAAACTGATTCAAGTTGAAAGTATCTCATTTTCAAGAAAAACGATTAACAGGTGTTGACTTGTTTTGTTAAGCCACAAATGCCAGAAGCACTTTATAATTTGCTCTGGGTATTAACCAGGATCCAATCTGTAGTTCACAATCTCATCAGAGCACGTAAATATTTCATAGTCTTAGTGTCTCATTTAAAGCTCAATGAATATTTAATTGAGGTTGACCAACAAAATAACTGAATTATGTTGCATTTAGTTAGGCCTGAAATGAGCAAGCTCTTCATTTTCTCAAGTAGTTTGAAGCTAAAATTATTCCAACTTCATGAAATATTCTACACAATTTTATAAGTAATTAAAAGACTGTAAAATAGACTCAAAAGCACATATTAAATATTGAGAAAAACATGAAATAAAATGAATTTTCAACTTTAAATGCAAGAGAATAGTTTAATGTCTTGTGGCCTACATTATTTATTAATTTATAAATCTTAATTATGTTGAATTGGTTCATAGTGCTTTTCAGGTCTACTATATCCTTCTACTTCTCCATATATTCAATCTATTGGCTTTTGAGAGTTTGATATTGAAACTCCAACTAAAAATCTTCATTCATCTACTTTAAAAAATAATTGTTATAGTGGAAGTATATGTAAACTTGTTCTGTATTTTCCCAAGTTTTTGTAAATGTGTTGTCATATTTCCATAATTTAAAAAATAAAAAAATATAAACAAAAAAATTTTTAATTATTTCATTAAAATATTACCTGGCTGATTACTGAGTTTAGGGGCACCCCTTAAATTCTGTACTCAAGACAAGTGCCTCACTTGTTTTATCATAGTCCAGTTCTCTTCCTGGTCACTGGGACAACTCAAAACACCTCCAGACATTTCCAAAGGTCTCCCTAGGTTGAGAACCTCTAAAATAGGGGTTGATTTTTCTCATTTAATAGGATGTCCAGAGAGACACAGCTCAGGCCTGAAATGGTAGTCACTTGATGCCATCAGGGCCCTAGATTCCCTTTATCTCTGCTGCATTCACAAGATGGCTGCTGTGCCCCGAGGAATTACATTCTACTTCCAGACAGGAAAACACAGCAGGAAAAACATATCAGCTGAGCCTGACACTTTTAATTAGAAAAATCACTTTCCCAAGAGCCCCACCCTTTGGCCACCTGATGCAAAGAGCCGACTCATTGGAAAAGACTCTGATGCTGAGAAAGACTGAAGGCAGGAGGAAGAGGGGATGACAGAGGATGAGATGGTTGGATGGCATCACTGACTCGATGAACATGCGTTTGAGCTAGCTCCAGGAGTTGGCGATGGACAGTGAAGCCTGACGTGCTGCAGTCCATGGTGTTGCAAAGAGTCGGACAGGACTGAGCGACTGAACAACCACGACCACCCTAATAAGCTTTAACTCACATGTCATTAGCTAGAAGTGAGCCCAGTGGCCAGCCTTAGCAGTAGGGAGCCTGAGAACACAAACGTGTGTAAGTGGGGACATCTCCAGCCTGATTATTCTTGTCTGGAGAATTCCATATACAGAGGGGACTGGTGGGCTACAATCTATGGGGTCGCAAAGAGTTGGACAAAGCTAAGCAACTAACACTTTACTTTTGTTATGCAAAAGGGGCCATGAGCCTAAATCAAGCATGACAGTTCCATGTTAAAGAAGCTCAGCCTTTCACCATTGACAAATCAGTCAGCCATTTGCTACCCCATCCTATGCTGAAGTAAGTGGCCATGGTAACCTCCCAGGTGAACTCTCTGGGTGATGCAATGTCCACTGGCCAAGACAACACTCCATCGAGGGTTATAGGAATGAGTTGTTAGCCAAAGCACTTGCTGCACTAGCTGTGGGGGGTGGGGTGCCCGTTGGGGGTGGGGAGGATCAAGAACACTTACTACAGATATTAATTATGATGCACTTTCCAAAAATCTGCCTTTATTTCTACCTTATATTCTTTGAGAATGTAGCCCTAGATATATTGCTATGATTAAAAGCTGTTGGAAAAACTGATTCAAGTTGAAAGTATCTCATTTTCAAGAAAAACGATTAACAGGTGTTGACTTGTTTTGTTAAGCCACAAATGCCAGAAGCACTTTATAATTTGCTCTGGGTATTAACCAGGATCCAATCTGTAGTTCACAATCTCATCAGAGCACGTAAATATTTCATAGTCTTAGTGTCTCATTTAAAGCTCAATGAATATTTAATTGAGGTTGACCAACAAAATAACTGAATTATGTTGCATTTAGTTAGGCCTGAAATGAGCAAGCTCTTCATTTTCTCAAGTAGTTTGAAGCTAAAATTATTCCAACTTCATGAAATATTCTACACAATTTTATAAGTAATTAAAAGACTGTAAAATAGACTCAAAAGCACATATTAAATATTGAGAAAAACATGAAATAAAATGAATTTTCAACTTTAAATGCAAGAGAATAGTTTAATGTCTTGTGGCCTACATTATTTATTAGTTGGTGGATTAAACTATTCTCAATACACTCTTTTTGACATAAGTAAAAATAGAATCTTTTCTTTGATGCTTGCAAATTAAATATTCTAGAATGATGATGTGCAAACACCTATAAGATTGATATTAACAGGAAACCATGCATGAGCCACTCAAGTAAGTCAGCCCAGAAAGTGTTTCTGAACCCTAGGTCCAGCATTAAGCAAGGTATATACTAAAAATAATCCAAAAAAGAGAAATATTGAGGACTCCACTGGTGGTCAGGTCCAGAGGTTAAGAATCTGCCTGCTATTGCCAGGGACAAGGGTTCAATCCCTGGTCGGGGAACTAAGATCCCACATGCTACAGAGCAACTAAGCCCACGTGCTACAACTTCTGAGCTCACACACCACCTCTAGAAAGTCCAGATCCCACATGATGCAATGAAGATCCCACACAGCCAAATAAATAAATTTTAAAAAGAGAGAGAGCAAAATATTGGTCCACATTCAAAGTAGAGAAGGTTTCCTAAGAAAGAAGCTTTCCCATGGTCTGTTAAATCTCCATAAGTGTCAGAACTGGACTTCAAGAGAAGTGTGTGCTCTGATTGACCTTAATTTGGATGACATGGAATATGTCACTTCTGCCAACTCTGAAGACATTTTAATTGGAATCAAAGCATTGCCAACCAGTCCCCATGTTAAGGCTGCTAAAAACTACCTGGTAAGTTTAGCATACTAATGTTTGAATTCTTTAGTCCTGAGTTAGTTTCTACTTGTAGGACCTAAATAACTGAATAACAAATTCTCGGAAAACAGACCGTGGGGCCATGGTGACACAGGGCTGTGTGATAAAACAGAGCATATGGGAAACAACTGGCCACTGTGGGTTTTCTCCTTTTGCTCTTAGTCCCTTTTTAGATATTCAAATGGACTGCCTACTTCAATTGTAAATACGTCAGTATATGTGCATGTGCTATGCACACAAACACACATCACAAAAACTTTAGACTGTTGTCTAATAATGGCACCTCCTTCCTTCACTTCTACAATTCTGGCCCTGTCACCCTTGGTCCTCAAGGATGGGGAACCATAATTAGTATGGAGAAAAGACAAGAAGGCATTTTCCTGTTGCATTCAATGGCACATTCAGAATCACACAAAATTGTTTAGTTAATGACAATCGCTAAGCAAAAGTGGCAGTCTGACTAGACCCTTACTGTCTATAGAAGGACACTATCCTGTCCAGGACAGGAGATAAAAGAATGGTTGATAAGCATTCATCATGAAAGGTGATGAACATTAGGCATCCTGTGACCAATGTGCCTGGTCAGAAACAGAATCAGGGATAACTTTTCTTTGTTTAGAGTACTTTTATGTCATTTCAGATGAACACTTACATTGAGGACTCATTTTCTCAAATCTACTTAATATTTAGGTACATGTAACATTTTAAGACTGCAGTCTCCCAATGTCACGTGACTTACCTGTTTATCGAAAGCCACCCAAGATGGTGATTCAATTCCCATTCCTTTAGGAAATACACTGTATTTTGGCTTTATATTCTGTCCAAGAAGCAGTTCTCCACCTATTCCTGGTTTATCTTCACTCACCAGCATCCTAACATTGTTGCAAAATCCCCAATGTTGAGATTTGTGAAATTTCTCTTTTCCCATCTGTGAACACAAGAGACAACCCAAAATGGCCAAAGTTATTCTTTCCGCCTTTTCATATTTGTTTTAAAAGGTAAACACATTTCCCATCATTTATTTTTCCCATTACAAAATGCAAATTAGTGTGGCAAATAATTATGATCAATCTTCACCATAAACTTGTGCCTCATTTTAAATTCAATTCATTTTAACAAATTCAAAACCTTGAAAAGCAATAAGAACAAACCCAATGCTCCATGCTATTTAAAACATTTCAAAATAACTGTTACTGCAAGTGAACATTTAGGACATTAACTTGCTAATTGGTCTATTCCATTTATTTGCCAAGAATGCAAACAGGGGGAAAAAAAGAAACTTCTCTACTCCAGAGTAAAAAATGTAACAGTTTTCCCACAGAAATGGAAATATTATCTTCATCAAAATGGAGAATAAAATCTTTTCTTCATTAAAGTAAGTGTCACAGGAAATTTGTCAGAGCTGACATTCTCCTCCTAATTGTAGAACCTTGCCCTCCCTCTTCCCCACTTCCCCCTCACATCTTTTCTGAGGATCTGAGCAGAAAGGGCAAAGCCCAGATAATGCTTCCAAGGATTGGCAAAGATGTGGGGCAACACCAATGTGCATGCACTGTTAGTAGAAAAGTAAAGCAGAAAAATCAATCTGAGAAAAGATATGGTGATACCTAGCAAAGTGAAAGGTATATGCTTGCCCAGACACCTAGCATGTCTACTCCTAAATATCTTCTGCCCCTTACATGGGGAGCTATAAATCAGATTATTTGTTACAGCAGTGTTAGTAAGAGTGAAAAATAGGAAACAATCTAAATGTCTATCAGTAGCAGAAAAGATACCTCAATTGTGTTCTCTTTATAAAATGGAAGAGAGATACAGAGGTCTAAAATTATATGCATCAATATGGACAAATTTCAAAAACTGTCAAGCAAAAAAAAGGTAGTAGGACACAAAATTTGATCACTTCATCTTATATATAAAGTCTGAAAATATTCAAAAATACAGGGTTATTAATGGATAATATAAGCATACAAATGATAAGCAGCAAATTCAAATTAATATAATATCCATGATAATACATGATATATAATAAATATCACATGATATTTATATGTGATATATTAATATATTTGTTGTATCATATATCATATTATGAACATCCAGGTACACCACAGCCCTGTAGAAAAAAAATAGAACATTTCAGATACAATTAAAGCTCTCTCTCATCCCAAGTTCCTGATTTCAATATCTGTAAGTCTGCTTCTGTTTTGTAAATGAATTCATTTGTATGTTTTTTTTAAAAATTAGATTCCACATATGAGTGATATCATATGATTATTTGTGGATGAACACACTACTATATATATGACAGATAACCAACAAGGACCTACTGTATAACACAGGGAACTCTACTTGATATTCTGCAGTAACCTATATGAGAAAAGAATATAAAAAAGAATGAACATATGTATCATATAAGTATAACTGAAAGTGTGTGTGTGTATATGTGTGTGTGTCTGCTCAGTCATATTCAACTCTTTGTGACCCAATGGACTGTAGCCTGGCAGGCTCCTCTGTCCATGGAATTTTCCAGGCAAGAATACTCAACTGGATTGTCATTTTCTCCTCCAGGGGATCTTCCCAACCCAGGGATCAAACCCACATCTCTTGCATCTCCTACATTGGCAGGTGGATTCTTTGCCACTGAGCCACCTAGGAAGCCCACCATATATGTAAAACTGAATCACTTTGCTGTGTACCTGAAAGTAACACAATCTTGTAAATCAATTATGCTCCAATAAAAATAAAATATTTAAAAAATAAATATAAGCCCTCTCTCAGAGTTCATGCTCCTTGTCTTCCTCTCCAGAGGCAACAAGTATCCTGAATTTGAAATTTACTGCTTGAACTTGAATACTTTGCCAGGATTATGTAGATTCAGGACAACAGCCTCTTGCAAAGCATGATGCATTGGCAGGAAGTCTGAAAGGAAGTTCAAAAATACTTTGTTTTAAGGCAACCTATGAAATGGGATAAAATATTTGCAAATAATATACTGAAAAGTAATTAATATCCAAAATATAAAAAGAACTCATACAACTCAATAACAAAAAATCTGATTAAAAAATGGACAGAGGATGTGAACACATATTTTTCCAAAGAAGATATTCAACTGGCCAACAGGTACATAAGAAGATGTGCAACCTCACTAATCATCAAGGAAATGCAAATCAAATCCATTATGAGATACCACCTCACACCTGTTAGGATGGCTATTTTGTCAAAAAGGTAAGAAATAACAACTGTTGGCAAGGATGTGGAGAGAAGGGAACCCTTGTGCACTGGTGGTGAGAATATATATTGGTGTAGCCACTAAGGAAAATAGTATGGAAGTTCCTTTAAAAATTAAAAATAGAACTACCACATGACTCAGCAATTCTACTTCTGGGTATTTATTCAAAGAAAATAAAAATACTAACTTGAAAAGATATGTACACCCCATGTCCATCTGTAGCATTATTTACAATAGCCAAAAGAGAAACAACCTAAAGTGGCTACTGACAGATTAATTAATATTATTATATTATTCAGCCATAAAAAAGAATGAAAACCTGCCACTTGCAGCAACATGGATGAACCCTAAGGGCATAACACTAAGTGAAACGTCAGACAGAGAAAAACAAGTATCATACGATTGCACCTATATGTGGAATCTTAAAAAGAATAAAAAATAAACAAGCTCATAGATACAGAGAACCGACTGGTGGTTGCCAGAGGTGGAGGGTGGGGGTGGGCAAAATGGGTGAAGGTGATCAAAATGTACAAATGTTCAATTATAAAATAAATAAGTCATGGGGATATAATACACAGCATCGTGACTATAGCTAATACTGTACTATTGGTATATATTTGAGAGTGTCAAATAGAATAAATCTGGAAAATTCTCATCACCAGAAAACAGAAAAACTTGTAACTATTGTGTGATAGTAGATGCTAACCAGACTTATTGTGATCATTTTGCAATATATATAAAGATGGAATCATTACATTTTACACCTGCAACTAATATAATGTTATATAAAGAAGGCTGAGCACTGAAGAATTGATGCTTTCAAACTGTGGTGCTGGAGAAGACTCTTGAGAGTCTCTTGGACAGCAAGGAGATCAAACTAGTCAATCCTAAAGGAAATCAACCCTGAATACTCATTGGAAGGACTGATGCTGAAGCTCTAATACTTTGGCCACCTGATGCAAAGAGCCAACTCATTGGAAAAGACACACTAATGCTGGGAAAGATTGAGGGCAGGAAGAGAAGGGGGTGGCAGAGGATGAAATGGTTGGATGGCATCATCGACTCAACGGAAATAAGTTTGAGCAAACTCTGGGAGATAGTGAAGGATAAGGAGGTCTGGTGTCCTGCAGTCCATGGGGTCGCAAAGAATCGGACATGACTTAGCCTCTGAACAACAAGACAAATTAATTAATATTGATAAATATTAAATACCCCCAAATTAAAAGGACAATACAAGACGTCATTTTTTCTTATAGTGAAGGCAGCCTGGAAGAACAGGGAAGGGCTTGAGTAGCCTTGCTCAGGAGAGTCAGGGCCACACAGATGCTCCAGGAAGATGAACAACCCAGGCAGAAGGCTGCTGGAGGAAAGCTAGAGGCAGTGGTTAGGATGGTGACTGGCAGCCTGGCTCTGTCCCATAGAGAATCCATTGCCACAACCTCCACCACCACCCCACTCCCCTCTGACACACACTCATACACAACACTCAGTTTACCATAAGTCAGTCCCAAATCACCATAGCAAAGCAAAAGCTGGGTTGGTTAAAATGAATGGTGGAATAACATTGAATTTTATAATAATGTCCCTCTTTCAAAGCAAGTATTTTGGGTAATCACAAACTCATCTCAGATCAAACCAACAAATGTTTGTTAAACATTTACTATATTCCTAACTTTGTGCCAGATACGCATGCATGCATGCAAAGTCGCTTAGTCACGTCCAACTGTTTGCAACCCCATGGACTGTAGCCCACCAGGCTCCTCTGTCCATGGGATTTTCCAGGTAAGAATACTGGAGTAGGTTGCCATTTCCTCCTCCAGGGGATATTTCTGACCCAGGGATCGAACCCACATCTCTTGAGTCTCCTGAATTGGCAGGAGGATTCTTTATCACTCTGCCACCTGGGAATCTTTATATGCATTACCTAATTTTGCCATCACAAAACTATGTGATAGCATTATTACAGCCATTTTACAGAGGCAGAGACAAGTTGACTAGCACACCCATGGTTATATGGTAAATAGTGGAGTCTGCATCTGAATCTAAGCTCATTGACCCTAATCTCTGGTAAGTACATCTACCCTGAGCCATAAACTGATGGGCTGGAGTAATAGTGTTGAGGTCCTTCAGGTAGTTGGATACTGTCTTGAGCCTGGAGAAATGGGATGAATTGGACAGGAAAAGAGGGAAACAGGAACCCTAATGCTCTGCTGATGGGACAGTTAACTATCATTCTGGAAAGCAATGTGATACTACTTGGCAAAACTAGGGATGTGCATTCCCTGTGATTCAAGAATCTTACTCCTGGATATGTATCTCAGAGAAATTCTCACAGTAGCCAATAAATGGAGATATATGACAATGTGTAACGGTACAGTAGGTCATCTACATACAAACAAGTTCCAAAGAGCACATTCATAAGTCCAATTTGTAAGCCCAACAAAGTAAGTTTGTAAGTCTAAGCTACAATTTCACTCATGCCTAGTGTTGATAGAAGACACATTCACATCTTTGAAAGCCCACAACTTGAAGGTTTGTACATATGGGACATACTGTATTTTGGGAAAGTTGGAGACAACCTCGATAAATATGTTGATGAAATGGATGAGAAAATATGGCTTCATGGATAAGTACACTACGGTGGATCTTCACTTCATTTCACTTCTTTGAAGCAATAAACCAGATGTATGTAGGCTGTCATAATAAATGACCATAGATGTCGTGGCTGAAACAACAGAAACTAATTTCTCACAGTTCTGGAGCCTGGGAAGTCTAAGACAAGAGTGCTGGCCAATTCAGTTGCCCAGTGAGGGTTCTATTCTTGTCTTGAAGACTGCCAATGTCTCCCTGTGTCCTCACAGGGCAGTGAGAGAGACAGCAAGCTCTCTGGTGTCTCTTCTCATAAGGGTATGAATTTCATTATGGGGGCCCCATCCTCATGATCTCATCTAAACCTAATGACCTCATCTCTAAACACCATCACACTGGGGGGTTAGGGTTCAACATATGGATTTGGGAAGGACACATAGCATTGGAGTGAGAAGGAAATGGCAACCCACTCCAGTGTTCTTGCCTGGAGAATCCTGTGCACAGAGGAGCCTGGTGGGCTGCCGTCTATGGGGTCGCACAGAGTTGGACACGACTGAAGTGACTTAGCAGCAGCAACACAGCACTGGATGTACATATAGCAACATAGATTCTTAAAACATACTGTTGAGTGAAAAATGGTATCTGTAGCATACTATATCATTTACACATTTTTTAAAAAACAATGCTATATATTTTGCAAGAACACACAGAGGTTCAAGAATGTGCATCAGGACTTCCCTGGTGGTCAGTGGATAAGAATCCACCTGCCATTGCAGGGGATACAGGTTCAGTCCTTGATCCGGGAAGATCCCACATGCCACGAAGCAACTAAGCCTGTGTGCCACAACCACCGAGCCTGTGCTTTAGAGGCCACAAGCCACAACTACTAAGCCTGTGTGCCACAACTACTGAAGGCCACATACCCTAGAGCCTGCACTCGAGCTGCAATTACTGAAGCCTGGGCGCCTAGAGCCTATGCTTTGCAACAAGATAAGCCGCGGCAATGAGAAGCCTGTGCACCACAATGAAGAGTAGCCCCCGAATGCCACAACTAGAGAAAGCCAGCACACAGCAACAAGGACCCAGCACAGCCAAAAATAAAATTAATTTTTTTAAATGTGCATCAAATGTGCATCTGCATTTAAATGTGCATCTGTATGGAAGCCTATATAAAGTTGAAAGGGAAAGAGATTAGGAATTGGGAATGATAAGGAATAAAAATACATAAAATAAGAGAGAGACCTTGCACAAATCAATGATGGCATTGTGTCATAAATGAAGGAATATAATTAATTCACCTCTTTCTACCTGGCATTAAAAAAAAGGATGGATTCGAAAGAGAAGTGAGAAGCAGGCAGGTGAGGTTAGCTGCTAAGTACAAGGTGAGAGAAAAAGGCCTGAAGAGGGTAAAGACAATGGGAACGGGAAGGAAAGGACATCATATGGGACAGAACCTTCAAACTATCATTGAGGAAGGGCAAGTTTGATTGTTTCTTTTCCCAAATCATTTCAGACTCTTTTATAGAATACAATAAAATTAATTATAAAAATTTGAAATAAAAACAAATACATAAAAACTTACAAGCTCACTGATCACACCCTCAGATATCATGGCAAGGTCAATTTGCTACAGAAGTTTCTAAAGACTCTCAGTGTCACGGATACACACCACACTTGGAGAAGCACTGCTACAGTAGACATCGGGTAAAGAAACCAACATGTGTGATTGGGTGTGTTAAGAAAGAAAGAGACACGGGAGGTGACTTGCAAGTTTCATGCCAGCTTCACTTCCACTTGGGAAGGGGTAAGAAGGAGAGCAGAAAAAGCAATAAGGACAACAAAGTACTTCTATCACCTGGCTTCTTAGCCTATATATTGGTGCAGCTCCCAAATACGGATGTAACAGCATTGGCTGAGCTTCTCATTTCTGAAATTTCTGAAGGAAACTAAAGCACTGGATTGAGCCTGAAGAGCCCTCAGCAAGGCTGGCCTTCCCTTTCCTGGTCACCATCACAGCAGCAAGGCAAAGAGAAGAGACTGGAAGAAGCAAAGGGCTTCCACCGTACACCTACACAAGTGCTATGAACTCTTGTCAGTACATTTCTGTCCAGCTAGTGACAATGACTAAGTATACCATACAAGGGGGCCTTTTTCTGTAAACTACCAGTGAGATGAAAACTGAAGAGAAATCACAATGCCTAAAGTTCAGAACGTAGTTCAATCAAGTTCCTGCTAAACTGATGAGCAATTTCTCTATGCAGACTATTAGCTAGATATTGTCAAATATTTTCAACTCTTTTGCTAAGTAAAATCAAGTCAGTCAGACAAGATTCTTGAATACTTTTAACATGAAAGTAACTATTACTAAATCCTTTCCAAAACTCTTGATTTGTGAGTTGTGAATTCACACATCCAAACCCCAATCAACAATATACCTATGCTTCCTTAAGTTCAATGATGTCAATTTCCATTGACATCGTTATTTTCATCAGCACAGCATGCAAAAATTCCATTTCTGCACTATCAGAATATTAACTTGAAATTTCAATTCAAAATTCTATAGCCCAGAAACTAATTGCTTGGAGTATTTCTTTGGTATGATATAAAAGTACATAGGGACCTGTTTCAAATGTTTGCCCCTCCCAACATACACATACATATACACAAGCTTGAGATTTGCCATTACAATCTCTTAGGGTCAGCTGTCAACCTGCCCTATGCCATGGTAGCTGTGAAATGGTGCTCAATCTCACTGTAAAGAGATTAGGCAAATGTCTTGGCAAATGATAACATCAGGAACATATTATCCACAGATCCAGTGTTCCTTGATACCTCAACTCCTTGGGTCCCATCACACTTACAGCGCCACCACCAGAAAGGGAGCAGCCAAAGCCAGACTCTCCTTGATGTTTCACATCACATTAATAACTGGTACCACCACCCCCTCTCTGTTGCTAGAGATTGGAAGAGCAGTTTATCACATGATTGAATTGATTAGTAAATAATCATAAGTTGCCAGACCCACCATAAAAACCATAAAGCTAACCCAAACTAAGAAGCAGGTTATAATCACCAGTATTGGGAGTTGTTTATGCATGTATAATCTCTTTCAGAGCTCCAGCACATCAGAGTCTCTTTGTTTCTACCTAGACTGCATCCAAAGCCCAGATGCTTGACAACCTTGCTATGACCGAGGCAAGAAGAATAAGGTGTTTGATAAGAACCTGACAGGTCATTAGGGCCACCGTTAGTTAGAAGCGCATCTTTGCACATGCAAATACCATTCTCATAGCCAAAAGCTGACATGTGTAGCAGTCTCTAAGTACTTTAGAAGTGATAGATTCTTTTAATTATCAGAAAACATCTCTGAGTAAAGATGGGGATACTCAAGAACAGAGTTTAAGTAATTTGCCCAACACCAGTCAACTAACATAAATAGTGAATCCAGGATGAAAACTCAATGCCTGAGCCCACAAATATTAGGCCTTGCATTGTGTGTGTCCTCTTAGAGAAAAGGAATAGATCTCCCCTTGCTTAAGTCATCAGGGTTGAATTACCACTTTCGCTTTTGACAACTGTAATAACAAAAACGACCACCATGACGTGGGAGGGAGGGAACAGATCAGACAATTGGACCTAGACTCAATCTCTTAAAAGCAGAATAGGTATTAGAGAGTACTGCAGACACCCTTTTACAGCCACCAGAAGTTACTAAAAATTCAGGGCCTGAAGAGAGCCAGTTAATATTTAATATTTTAATATATGTCAACAAGACTTACTTTTCTAACTACTTTTTGAGGTTGGTGGAAAATCTGATACCAAATTACCTAAAACTATCATTCATTTTTACATTTATTTATTTTAATTGGAGGATAATTACTTTACAATATCAGGATGGTTTTTGCCATACATCAACATGAATTGGCCATAGGATACATGTGTCCCCCTCCATCCTTAACCCTCCTCCCACCTCTCTCCTCACCCTATCCCTTCAGGTTGTCACAGAGCACTGGCTTGGGTGCCTTGCATCATACATCAAACACACTGCTTATCTATTTTACATATGGTAATGTATATGTAAAACTCATTCTTAGGTGGATTTCCCAGGTGGCTCAGTGATAAAGAATCCACTCATCAATGCAGCGGAGAAGGCAATGGCACCCCACTCCAGTACTCTTGCCTGGAAACTCCCATGGACGGAGGAGCCTGGTGGGCTGCAGTCCATGGGGTCGCTGAGTCAGACACGACTGAGCGACTTCACTTTCACTTTTCACTTTCATGCACTGGAGAAGGAAACGGCAACCCACTCCAGTGTTCTTGCCTGGAGAATCCCAGGGATGGCGGAGCCCAATGGGCTGCTGTCTGTGGGGTCACACAGAGTCGGACACAACTGAAGCGACTTAGCAGCAGCAGCAGCATCAATGCAGGAGACGCAGGAGAAGTGGGTTTAATCTCTGGGTCAGGAAGATCCCCTGGAGGAGGAAATGGCAACCCACTCCAGTATTCTTGCCTGAAAAGTCCCAAGGACAGAGGAGCCTAGCAGGGTACACAGTCCATGAGGTAACATACACACACACACACACATACACACACACACACACACACACACACACACACACACACACACACATCATTCATAGGTAGTCCTGTCTGACTAGATTTGGGACTAGTTTGTTTCTGTTCCATGAATAGACTTTTTTTTTTTTACCTCTCTCTTCAGAGCATATTTATTTTAGAAATTCATTTTCTCTTTTCTTCTTTTCTGTATTTTTATAGAGAAAAATAAGTAATTGAGCAAATCCTATGAACCTCCCAGAGAAAATAATAAAATTGCCTTGGGTAGAGCTGAGGACCAGAGTAGCATGAAAGCTATTGTTACTTATTAATAAAGCTAAATCACTCAAAAAGAAACCCCAAATGTGAAAATTTTACAAAGTCATGTCAAAGAAAACTTCAAATATTTTTTTTTAGCTCCTTATATATATATATATATATATTTTTTTTTTTTTACTTTATTTTACTTTACAATACCGTCTTGGTTTTGCCATACACTGACATGAATCCACCATGGGTGTATACGAGCTCCCATTCCTGAATCCCCCTCCCACCTCCCACCCCATATCATCTCTCATCATCATTAGTTTAAATATTTTTAAACTAATTTTTTTCTCTTTCCAAACCTAACCTGGAAAAACGTTGTGCTCATGATTCTCAGCCATCAACTCAATGTAACAATAAGGTTGGTTCTATATATTTAATAATATATTTAAATCAGTAAAGGAAAAAATAAGCTTAAATCAGTAAGATCTAGAAAGTTGTGCAGCCCTTCCTCAGAAAACACTGCTGTTTTCCCTCTAATAATTAAACTCAGAGCACCAATCAATAAAAAGAATTCTAAAGACTTCCGCCAAAGTCAGTTAACATCACTGGCTCATTGTAGCTGATTAGTACATGCGTGCATGCTAAGTTGCTTCAGTTCAGTTCAGTTGAGTTCAGTCGCTCAGTCGTGTACAACTCTTTGCAACCCCATGAATTGCAGCACCCCAGGCCTCCCTGTCCAACACCAACTCCTGGAGTTCACTCAAACTCACATCCATCGAGTCGGTGATGCCATCCAGCCATCTCATCCTCTGTTGCCCCTTTCTTCTCCTGCCCCCAATCCCTCCAACCATCAGAGTCTTTTCCAACGAGTCAATTCTTCACATGAGATGGCCAAAGTATTGAGGTTTCAGGTTTAGCATCAGTCCTTCCAAAGAACACCCAGGACTGATCTCCTTTAGAATGGACTGGTTGGATCTCCTTGCAGTCCAAGGGACTTTCAAGAGTCTTCTCCAACACCACAGTTTAAAAGCATCAGTTCTTTGGTGCTCAGCTTTCTTCACAGTCCAACTCTCACATCCGTACATGACCACTGGAAAAACCATAGTCTTGACTAGACGGACCTTTGTTGGCAAAGTAATCTCTCTTGCTTTTGAATATGCTATCTAGGTTGGTCATAACTTTCCTTCCAAGGAGTAAGCGTCTTTTAATTTCATGGCTGCGATCACCATCTGCAGTGAGTTTGGAGCCCAAAAAAATAAAGTCTGACACTGTTTCCACTGTTTCCCCATCTATTTCCCATGAAGTGATGGGACTGGATGCCATGATCTTCGTTTTCTGAATGTTGAGCTTTAAGCCAACTTTTTCACTCTCCTCTTTCACTTTTATAAAGAGGCTCTTTAGTTCTTCTTCACTTTCTGCCATAAGGGTGGTGTCATCTGCATATCTGAGGTTATTGATTTTTCTCCCAGCAATCTTGATTCCAGCTTGTGCTTCTTCCAGTCCAGTGTTTCTCATGATGTACTCTGCAAGGAGTTAAATAAGCATCTTGGTATCTCTAATTTTCTTGAAGAGATCTCTAGTCTTTCCCATTCTGGTCTTTTCCTCTATTTCTTTGCATTGATCCCTGAAGAAGGCTTTCTTATCTCTCCTTGTTATTCTTTGGAACTCTGCATTCAGATGCTTATATCTTTCCTTTTCTCCTTTGCTTTTTACTTCTCTTCTTTTCACAGCTATTTGTAAGGCCTCCCCAGACAGCCATTTTGCTTTTTTGCATTTCTTTTCCATGGGGACGGTCTTGATCCCTGTCTCCTGTACAATGTCACAAACCTCATTCCATAGTTCATCAGGCACTGTATCTATGAGATCTAGTCCTTTAAATCTAATTCTCACTTCCACTGTATAATCATAAGGAATCTGATTTAGGTCATACCTGAATGATCTAGTGGTTTTCCCTACTTTCTTCAATTTGAGTCTGAATTTGGCAATAAGGAGTTCATGATCTGAGCCACAGTCAGCTCCAGGTCTCGTTTTTGCTGACTGTATAGAGCTTCTCCATCTTTCGCTGCAAAGGATATAATCAATCTGATTTTGGTGTTGACCATCTGGTGATGTCCATGTGTAGAGTCTTCTCTTGTGTTGTTGGAAGAGGGTGCTTGCTATGACCAGTGTGTTCTCTTGACAAAACTCTATTAGCCTTTGCCCTGCTTCATTCTGTATTCCAAAGCCAAATTTGCCTGTTACTCCAGGTGTTTCTTGACTTAAGGACGTCTTTTTTGGGTGTTAGTTCTAAAAGGTCTTGTAGGTCTTCATAGAATCATTCAACTTCAGCTTCTTCAGCGTTACTGGTTGGGGCATAGATTGAGTGGTTTGCCTTGGAAATGAACAGAGATCATTCTGTTGTTTTTGATATTGCATCCAAGTACTGCATTTCAGACTCTTTTGTTGACCATGATGGCTACTCCATTTCTTCTAACGGATTCCTGCCCACAGTAGTAGATATAAGCGTCGTAGATAGTAGTAGTAGTAGATAGTAGTAGATATAAGCGATGGGCTGCGTGGCAGAAGCGCACCAGCTGCGACGGACCTCGCAGAAGCATGGCCGAGAGGAGCTACCCCCTGTCCAAGGCCTGGGGCAGCAGCCGGGAGGAGCTATCCCATGCCCGAGGTCAAGGGTGGCAGCCGAAAGGAGCAACCCCACGTCCGAGCAGCAGTGGCTGCACAGGCACAGGAGAGCTGAAAGGAGCTACTCCACGTTCAAGGTCAGGGGGCGGCAGTGAGGAGATATCCCTCATCCAAGGTAAGGAGCAGCAGCTGCGCTTTGCTGGAGCAGCCATGAACAGATACCCCACACCCAAGGTAAGAGAAACCCAAGTAAGATGGTAGGTGTTGCGAGAGGGCATCAAGGGCAGACACACTGAAACCATAATCAGTGCGCTTCAGTCGTGTCCAACTCTTTGCCACCCTATGGACTACAGCCCACCAGGCTCCTCCATCCATGGGATTCTCCAGGCAAAAATACTGGAGTGGGTTGTCATACCGTGCTCCAGGGGATCTTCCCAACCCAGGGATCGAACCCACATCTTTTAAATCTCCTGCATTGGCAGGCGGGTTCTTTGCCACTGGTGCTACCTGGGGAGTCCCTAGCAGATTAGTACATCCATTCCCAAATTCCTTTTCCCTTGCTGGACTCCATTTAAAAGCTAGATAAAGCTAAACACTCCACTTGCTTCCTCAGCCTCCTTTTCAGAGTTCTGTTCTGGGATTCTAGAAAAGGCTTTTGTCCTCTTAAGCCAAGGAACAAATACAAGTGATACTGCCTCTAGCTCACTTTTTCTTGCCTTGAGATGTATACATAATGTCTGAAGCTACAGCAGCCATCTTGGGATCATGGCAGGAAGGTGGGTAGGACTGCAGAGATCCTGGCTCAAAGTAGAGCCTTTAAATGTGTGCCAGCAGCCACCTACCTCCAGACTTCCTGCTTGGTGAAAAAAATAAACCCCTTCTTGTTTAAGCCTCTGTTGGTCAGGTATTCCATTACTTGCAATATAAAGTATTACAAATTAATGCATTTTGTCTTTAAAAGCTTGCTTTAATGCCCTTTTTAAACAGAATAAGATTATTAATTGATCTTATGTAAAGCATATGGGTTTCCCAGATGGCTCAGTAGTAAAGAATCCGCCTGCCAATGCAGGAGACGCAGTAGACGTGGGTTGGATCCCTGGGTCAGGAAGATCCCCTGGAGGAGGAAATGGCAACCCACTCCAGTATTCCTGCCTGGAGAATCCTATGGACAGAGGAGACTGGCAGGCTAAAGTCCATGAGGAAGCAGAGTTGGATACAAATGAGCAACTAACACACACACATATTACTATGGGAATAAAAACAGTGTGACATTGGCAGAAGGATAGACATAGATCAAAGGAACAGAATAGAGAACAGAATGAAACCCACACAAATATGCTCAAATGATTTTTTTTTACAAAGTTGTAAAAGCAATTAAATGGTGGAAGGCTAGCCTTTTCAACAAATGAATCTCGACCTAAATTTCACACTTTGTACAAAAATTAATTCAAAACAGGTCACAGACTTGCACAAAAAGTGTTAAACTACAAAAATTTTAGGAAAAAGTATAGGAAAAAAACTTCAGAATCTAGGGCTGAGCAGAGAGCTCTTAGGCTTACTATTGAAACGTGGCCCATAAAGGGAAAAAATTTGATAAATTAGAGTTGATTAAAACTTGAAAATTTTTTTTGCCCTGCAAAAAACAGTTAATAGGACAAAAAGACAAGCTACAGATTGGGAGAAAAAAATGTGCAAACCACATCTTAGAGAAAGGGCTGGTATCTAGAATGTATAAAGAATTCTTAAAACTCAACAGTTAAACAAAACAATCCAATTAGAAACAGGCAAAAGACATAAAAAGACATTTCACCAAGGTAGATATACAGATGGCAAATAAGCACATGAAAAGATATTCAACTCATTAGACATCAGAGAAATGACAACTCAACCTAGAATGAGATATCTCTACACACCTATCGAGATAACTGAAATGGAAAACAGTGCCAACACTAAATGCTAACTAAGATGCAGAGAAACGAGATCACTCATACACTGTTGCTGGACTGTAAAATGGTACATTTGCTCTCAAAAACAGCTTGCTAGGTTTTTTAAAATAAAACTAAACAGGCAGTTATCATAAGATCCAGCAATTGCACTCTCAGGCATCTATCCCAGAAAATGAAAACACATGTCCACACAAAAACCTGTACGTGAATATTTGTAACAGCTTTATTCATAACAATCAAAAGCTGGAAATAGGCAAGAACTTCTTCAACAGGTAAACTGTTAAAGAAAGTATGGCACACACAGAGAGTACTACTCAGCAATGGAAATGAACAATTGATACATGCAACTACCTGGACAAAACTCCAGAGAATTATGCCAAGTGAGAAAAAAATAATCCCAAGGGGTACATACTTTATGATTTCATTTATGTAATATTTAAAAATAATAACATTTTAGAAATGGAGAACAGGGGTTAGGGAAGCCATAGGGAAGAGCAGGACCAGGAGTGGGGGTAAGGGGTGGGGGGAGGCTGATGGGAAGGAAGGAAGTATGATTATAAAAGAGCAATAGGAGAGATCCTTGTGATAAGAGGAGGGATCCTTGTGATAATGAAACTGTTCTGCACCTTCACTGTCAAGATGGCCACAGTAACCAACACATGTGATGAACTGTAGCGATAAAATGCACACATGCAAATGAGTACAAGTATTAATAAAACTGGGAAAATCTGAAAAAGATCGACAGATTATATTAACGTTAATATCCTGGTTGTGCTACTATAGTAGTTTTGCAATATATTACCAATGGGAAAGTGGGTAAAGTATACACAGGATCTCTCTGTTTTGTTTCTGATAGCTGCATGTAAATCTACAATCATTTCCATAAAAATTTCCATTAACAATAAAAGGCAAGAGAGAGTTTACTTTCCTCAGTAACAAGGTGCCTTTTATAAGGTATTAAGTATGAACATGAATACAGATGAGCAATGAATGACTGACGTCTCACAGAAATGAGATGAAACACGGTCCTATAAATGACAAAACAAACATCTCTGTTTCAAATACCAAAGGCAAGTGAAGAAGAGAAGGTGGTCTAAATTAACCATTCAGCCATGTGAAATGACCTGATAGCCCCCAAAACTCCAGCAGTTCGTGACCATTCCCTTCTTTGGAATGCCAAACATGGATTCAGAAAAGTAAAGAATTTGTTTGGTCTTCAACTGGCCAAACTTGTCACTTTGTCATAATGGAGTTCTCAGGTCAAAATTGGGCATTCTGGGGCTTTGGTTAATGAGAGAGTGAAAATGTCTGCCTCTCCTTTCGTTTTTGCTTCGGGGAATCCCCCCTACAAAGTTGACTCTGCAATGGTAGGAACAGGAAAACCTCCTCAGGAAATGAACCGAGAAATCCCTTTACATTTGCACTCCTGCATACCTGGAATCCTGTTCTTGGGAGACTGGTCTCCTACAGGGCACTGCCTGATGAATGTTCAGAGAAAAAATCTGCTGCCTCCAGAAAAAACCAAACTGGATGCTAACAAGGAAAAAGGAGCATCCCACTGCATGGCAGAGAGGCTTTGGGTCACAACCTGCATGGTGACATCTATGTGATATCCTGGCTGCTTTGTATAAGCCATGCATCCTGAGAGACTTCTTGCTGATTTATGTCACAAAAGCAAGTGTCTTTCTTCTTCCTTTATATTCACTCTTGCTAAAATGAGAAGCATTTGTCACATGGCATCAGTGGAAGACACTGGTGAGAAGCATTCCAGAGATGATTCTCCCAAAACTGCATCTATCTCGCTACCTTTTAGGCATGGCTGCTACAGGTAGACAGGGGCAATTGACAGGCACCTATTGAGGGCCTGCCCTGGGTAAGGAAGACCAACCCAAAGGGCCTCAATAATGGCTTTCTCAGTTGGCTGAGGGATGTTACAATCACACATTAAGAATGCAAAGCACAACACAGCCAGTAAGGCAGCAAATGAGTAGTCCAGACAATATGAGTGTTCACAGTTACGGAGCCAGAGAGATGGCTTCTGCTGAGGTGATCAGGGAAGGTTTTAATGAGGGGGGATAAGAGCCGAGTTTCAAGGAAAGGCTAGCATCTGGATGGAAAGGAGGAAAGGTATGAGAATGCCGTTGGGGAAGGGGGCAAGTAAACCAATAGTTGAGTGGAAA
Source organism: Cephalophus harveyi (assembly GCA_006410635.1). Lineage (NCBI taxonomy): Eukaryota > Metazoa > Chordata > Mammalia > Artiodactyla > Bovidae > Cephalophus > Cephalophus harveyi. Next base: position 450,752 of record SJYT01014991.1, on the reverse strand, counting down.
AGTCCAAACTATATTCAAAAGATAGACAGTAAGCTCACCGGTTTAACTGGAGTGTTAGGTTTGTTTTTCATTATGAAAAAGAACATTGTTAAGAAAAGATGGTATTGTTTGAATTTTTACAATGATATTAATGCTGTTGTTTAGTTACTAAGTCATGTACGACTCTTTCTCGACCTTCTGGGACTGTAGCCCGCCAGGCTCCTCTGTCCATGGGATTTCCCAAGCAAGAATACTGGAGTGGGTTGCCATTTCCTGCTCCAGGAGATCTTCCCAACCCAAGGATCAAACCTGGCTGGGTCTCCTGCATTGTCAGGTGGATTCTTTATCACTGAGCCACCTGGGAAGCCCCAATACACTCGTGTTACGTGTATAATTTAAAAACAAATAGTTTAAAGAAAGGGATGCTAAGGCTGAGAAGAGCATTTAGACTCACAGGTACTGAGTCTGTGGCTGGTGTGGCAAACAAAATTTCCTGGCTCCCAACAGCCATTGTTTGTTCCCTTTTCTCTTTCCCAGCTGCAAAAATAGACGGTGAAAAACCAAGCTCCCAATGTTCCTTGTAGCAAAGGATAGCCAAGTGACTGAAGTTTAGACAATAAGATGCAAGGTAGAAACCTACTGGCAGCATAAGAGCCTTACCCCATCCCTCCTTCCTGTTTCTCTTGACCATGGTTATAGGAAGTTGTGATGTCTGGAACTGAGGCAACCATATTGCAACCATGAGGTTACAAGCCTAAGAAAGAAAACCCAACATCCTGAAGACGGCAAAATGGAGAGAGAAAAAGAATCTGAGCCATTTATGACATTCATCATCCACTGTCTAAACCTAAAACTGCCACATCTCTAGACTTCTTACCATATGAGAAAATTTAGATTAAGTCACTATAAAGTTCAGGACAGAATACAAAAATAACCGAAATACCTGAATAGGCAAAGAGACTTTGCTTTCTGAAATGCAAGTTAGTATTTAGGAATAGCAATAAGAGTTTTACATCATTTCCAAAGTATGAACAACAGTCACAAGAAGTAGCCCAATCTGGAGCTCCCTAGTGATCCAGTGGTTAGGATTAGGTGCTTTCACTGCCATGCCCCAGGTTCAATCCCTGGTCAGGGAACAGAGATCCCACAACCCATGCAGCATGGCAAAAAAAAAAAAAAAACGAAGTGGCTCAGTCTGAAATCATGTGATTTCAAGGACATTTCAAAAGTTAAAAGGAACGGGTAACTGAAAACTAAATCATAACAATCCTGTGATCTGTCACAGTAAACACCTATCGTTTGACTGTCCAGCAATATACCCCCACCAACTCCTTTCTTTGGCTGTTTTTTTTTTTTAACAGTTTCATTGAGGTATAATTTATATGTCATATAGTAGTTCTATTTTTAGCATTTTTGAGGAACCTCCATATACTGTTTTCCATAGTGGCTGAACCAATTTACATTCCCACCAGCAGTATACAAGGGTTTCCTTTTCTCTACATCCTTGCCAACATTTGTTGTTTGTAGTCTTTTTGATGATAGCCATTCCGGCAGATGTGAGGTGATATCTCATTGTGGTTTCGATGTGCATTTCCCTGATGATTAGCAATTTTGAGTATATTTTTCATGTGCCTATTGACCATCTGTATGTCTTCTTTGGAAAAAATGTCTACTGAGGTGCTTCTGCCCATTTTTAAATCAGACTGGTTTTTTTTTTTTATACATTGAGTTATATGAGCTGTTTATATATTTTGGACATTAATTCCTTATCTGGGTATATATCCAAAGAAGATGTAAACACTTATTCAAAGAGATAGCTCAGATGGTAAAGAATCTGCCTGCAGTGCAAGAGACACAGGTTCAATCCCTGGGTCAGGAAAATACCCTGGAAAAGGGAATAGCTACCCACTCCAGTATTCTTACCTGGAAAATTCCATGGACAGAGGAGCCTGGCTGTGCAGTCCATGGGGTCACAAAGAGTCAGACACAACTGAGCAGCTAACGTTTTCACTTTTCACTTTTTCAACATTCATAGCAGAATTATTTACAATAGCTAAGCTATGGAAGCAAAATAAGTGTCTACTGTAAAGTTCACCCATTTAAAATATACAATTCAATGGAGTTCACTATAATTACAAAATTGTGCAATCTTTATCATAATCTCAGAGTAATTTCATCATCAAAAAAAAAAAACCCCATACCCATTAGCAGTCACTCTCCACTTCCTCCCTTCATCCACACATATGTCTAGGCAACTACTCATCTTTCTGTTACTATAGATTTGCCTATTCTGTACATTTCACATAAATGAGATTATATAATATGTAGTCTTTTACATATCATATGTGGTATAATACTTTTGAGGTTCATCTATGTTGTGGCATCTATCAGTATTTCATTTCTTTTTATGGCTAAATAATATTCTATTGTATTAATATACCACATTTTGTTTACCCATTTACCAGTTGACAGACATTGAGGTTATTTCTACTTTTTGTCTACTATGAATAATGCTATTATGAACATTCATGTACACATTTTTTGTGAATAAATTCTTTTTCTCTTGGGTATATAACTAGGAGTGTTGTGTCATATAGTAACTCTATGTTTAAACTTCTGTGCAACTGCAGACTTTTCTGTATAAGAGGGTTTTAATTACTACATATCCTCATCAACAATTGGTATTATCTTTTTTTTCTTATAGCTATCCTTGTGGGTATGAAGCAATATCTCACTGTGGTTTTAATTTACACTTCTCTAATGACTAGTCCTGGATGTTCATTAGAAGCACTGATGCTGAGGTTGAAACTCCAATACTTTGGCCACCTCATGTGAAGATGTGACTCACTGGAAAAGACCCTGATGCAGGGAGGGATTGGGGGCAGGAGGAGAAGGGGATGACAGAGGATGAGATGGCTGGATGACAGAGGATGAGATGGCTGGATGGCATCACCAACTCGATGTACATGAGTTTGGGTGAACTCCAGGAGTTGGTGATGGACAGGGAGGCCTGGCGTGCTGTGATTCATGAAATCACAAAGAGTCAGACACGACTGAGAGACTGAACTGAACTGAACTGAATGACTAATGATGCTGGGTCTCCTGAATCATGGGCAGATTCCGTACTGTCTGAGCCACCAGGAAAGCCTCTTATTTATGGTAGGATAAAGCAAATAACTGGGCTTCCCAGATAGCTCAGTGGTGAAGAATCTGCTTGCAATGCAGGAGATGTAGGAGATGTGGGTTCGATCCCTGGGTCAGGAAGATCCCCTGAAGTAGGAAACGGCAACCCACTCCAGTATTCTTGGCTGGAAAATGCCATGGACAGAGGAGCCTGGTGGGCTACAGTCCATGGGGTCACAAAGAGTCAGAAACAACCAGGCAGACACGCGTGCATGCACAAAAGCAAGTAATTATGCTAATGTCTTTATGAATCAAGATTTTCAATGTAAGTAAAGAATCAAAGAAGTTAAACAAAATTTCTGTAATCCTTAATTAGCATTTCAAATGCCAGTGTGGATTCATGTGGTATTTTATCTTTAAAAATGTATACATATTTTCTAGCCTTAAGAGAATGAAAATTCAAGCCACAGACTGGAAGAAAATATTTGTAAACCCCATATCCAACAATCTTTGCATGAAATGTTCCCTTGGTATCTCTAATTTTCTTGAAGAGATCTCTAGTCTTTCCCATGCTGTTGTTCTCCTCTATTTCTTTGGATTGATTGCTGAGGAAGGCTTTCTTATCTCTCCTTGCTCAGCGATCAACGCAAAGAAATAGAGAAAAACAACACAATGAGAAAGACTAGAGATCTCTTCAAGAAAATTAGAGACCAAGGGAACATTTCATGCAAAGATGGGCTCAATAAAGGACAGAAATGGTGTGGACCTAACAGAAGCAGAAGATATTAAGAAGAGGTGGCAAGAATACACAGAAGAGCTGTACAAAAAAAGATCTTCATGACCAAGATAATCACGATGGTGTGATCACTCACCTAGAGCCAGACATCCTGGAATGTGAAGTCAAGTGGGCCTTAGAAAGCATCACTACGATCAAAGCTAGTGGAAGTGATGGAATTCCAGTTGAGCTATTTCAAATCCTGAAAGATGATGCTGTGCAAGTGCTGCACTCCATATGCCAGCAAATTTGGAAAATTCAGCAGTGGCCACAGGACTGGAAAAAGTCAGCTTTCATTCCAATCCCAAAGAAAGGCAACTTCCAAAGAAATCCCAGGGCTGATCTCCTTCAGAATGGACTGGTTGGATCTCCTTGCAGTCCAAGGGACTCTCAAGAGTCTTCTCCAACACCACAGTTCAAAAGCATCAATTCTTTGGCACTCAGCCTTCTTCACAGCCCAACTCTCACATCCATACATGACCACTGGAAAAACATAGCCTTGACTAGACGGACCTTAGTCGGCAAAGTAATGTCTCTGCTTTTGAATACACTATCTAGGTTGGTCATAACTTTTCTTCCAAGGAATAAGCGTCTTTTAATTTCATGGCTGCAATCACCATCTGCAGTGATTTTGGAGCACCATTAAAGATGGGCAAAAGACATGAACAGACATTTCACCAAAGAGGATATACGGATGGCAAATAAGGACATGAAAAGACATTCAACATCATTCTTAAGCCACTGAGGAAATAAAAGTTTAAATCAAGAACTACACACCTGAGGGGGGCGGTCCTAAGATGGCAGAGGAATAGGACAGGGAGAAAATTTTCTCCCGTACAAATGCATCAAAAGAACATTTGAACGCTGAGTAAATTCCACAAAACAACTTCTGAATGCTGGCAGAGGACATCGGGCACCCAGAAAAGCAGCCCACTGACTTCGAAAGGAGGTAGGAAAAAAGATAAAAGATAAAAATAGAGACAAAAGAGGTAGGGACAGAGATCCGTCCTGGGAAGGGAGTCTTTAAAAAGAGAAGTTTCCAAACACCAGGAAACACTCTCACTGCCAAGTCTGTGGTGAGCCTTGGACCTCAGAAAGCAACATAACTAGGAGGAAAAAATAAATAAATAATTAAACCCCACAGGTTACATGCTCAATGGTGGTAACTCCCAGCAGAGAAGCAGTGCAGATGCCTGAATCTGCCACTAGCAAGCGGGGGCTGGGCAGGGAGGCACAGGCTGCATTGCTTAGAGTAAGGACCGGGCCTGAATGCCCCGTGGGCAATCTGAGGGAACTAACTTGAGAAAGCAAACCAGACTGTGGGATAGCTCTCCAGCAAAAAAGCCCTAACACTAGACATCTCCAGACCCGCTCACAGAACAAAGGACTGAGCAGAGCTAGCTGGCTGTGGACTGGCCCACCCCCCACTGGAGACAGGCAGGCGAGGGCAGCCAAAGCCAGAAGTGGGCAATCACGGCCCCAGAGAGGCATCCTATACCAAACTGCAAGCAGGTTTCGTTGCTAACCAAGACTTCTTGGGATTCTAGACGGTCAACATCCACCTGAGAAGGTGTGCCAGTTGTACATCCAGAAAACTAAGTGGCTGGGACGGGGGAGGCTATAAGTCACAGCGACTGCACTCACCAAACGCCTGGTCACCCGAGCTGCTCAGACCTGGGAAGGAAACAAAACGCAGGCCCAACTGCATCTGCGCCTTTGAGGAGTACCGGGGTACTTGAACCTGAGCAGCTTAGGCCTGGGAAGTGCATACAACCCAGGGCTGGCCTCAGACAGTTCCCAGCAGAGCAACTTAGAGCCTAAGCAGTGTAGACAGGGAAAGCACACACGCCATGAGCGGGAGTAAACCCAGTGTGGCTGAGAGACTGCGAGCACTCCCCACACACACCAGTGATATTTGTTTGCAGTGTTTCTCCCTCCCCACAGCACGACCGAACAAGTGAGCCTAAAAAAGTGTCCACCACCGCCCTCTTGTGTCAGGGCGGAAATTAGACACTGAAGAGACCAGCAAACAAAAGAAGCTAAAACAAACAGAGGGAACCACCCTGGAAATGATAGATGGAGAGGTCTTGAGGCTACTGTAAGAATAAGACTAAAAACCAGAAGCAGGAGGCTTAGGTCCAAATGCTGAGAACACCTGAGAACTCTTGACTCCAGGGAACATTAATCGATAGGAGCTCATCAAACGCCTCCATACCTACACTGAAACCAAGCACCACCCAAGGGCCAACAAGTTCCAGAGAAAGACATACCATGCAAATTCTCCAGCAACACAGGAATACAGCCCTGAGCTTCAATATACAGGCTGCCCAAAGTCACACCAAACCCATTGACATCTCATAACTCATTACTGGACACTTCATTGCACTCCAGAGAGAAGAAATCCAGCTCCACCCACCAGAACACTGACATAAGCTTCCCTAAACAGGAAACCTTGACAAGCCACCTGTCCAACCCCACCCACAGCGAGGAAACTCCACAATAAAGAGAACTCCACAAACTGCCAGAATACGGAAAGGTCACCCAAAACACAGCAATATAAACAAGATGAAAAGGCAGAGAAATACCCAGCAGGTAAAGAAACACGATAAATGCTCAGCAAACCAAACAAAAGAGGAAGAGACAGGGAATTTACCTGATAAAGAATTCCAAATAATGATAGTGAAAATGATCCAAAATCTTGAAAAAAAATGGAGTTACAGATAAATAGCTTAGAGACAAGGATTGAGAAATGCAAGAAAGGTTTAACAAAGACCTAGAAGAAATAAGAGTCAATATATAATGAATAATGCAATAAATGAGATCAAAAACACTCTGGAGGGAACCAACAGTAGAATAACGGAGACAGAAGATAGCATAACTGAGGTAGAAGATAGAATGGTAGAAATAAATGAATCAGAGAGGAAAAAAGAAAACGAATTAGAAGAAATGAGGACAATCTCAGAGACCTCTGGGACAATGTTAAACGCCCCAACATTCAAACCATAGGAATCCCAGAAGAAGAAGACAAAAAGAAAGACCATGAAAAAATACTTGAGGAGATAATAGTTGAAAACTTCCCTAAAATGGGGAAGGAAATAGCCACCAAAGTCCAAGAAACCCAGAGACTTCCAAACAGGATAAACCCAAGGCAAAACACCCTAAGACACATATTAATCAAATTAACAAAGATCAAACACAAAGAACAAATATTAAAAGCAGCAAGGGAAAAACAACAAATAACACACAAGGGGATTCCCATAAGGATAACAGCTGTTCTTTCAACAGAAACTCTTCAGACCAGGAGGGAATGGCAGGACATTACTTAAAGTGATGAAAGAAAACAACCTACAGCCCAGATTACTGTACCCAGCAAAGATCTCATTCAAATATGAAGGAGAAATCAAAAGTTTTACAGACAAACAAAAGCTGAGAGAATTCAGCACCACCAAATCAGCTCTCCAACAAATGCTAAAGGATCTTCTCTAGGCAGGAAACACAGAAAGGGTGTATAAACTCGAACCCAAAACAATAAATGGCAACGCGATCATACTTATCAATAATTACCTTCAGTGTAAATGGGTTGAATGCCCCAACCAAAAGACAAAGACTGGCTGAATGGATACAAAAATAAGACCCCTATATATGTTGTCTACAAGAGACCCACCTCAAAACAAGGGACACATACAGACTGAAAGTGAAGGGCTGGAAAGAGATATTCCAAGCAAATAGAGACCAAAAAAGCAGGAGTAGCAATACTCATATCCGATAAAATAGACTTTAAAACAAAGGCTGTGAAAAGAGACAAAGAAGGACACTACATAATGATCAAAGGATCAATCCAAGAAGAAGATACAACAATTATAAATATATATGCACCCAACATAAGAGCACCACAATATGTAAGACAAATGCTAACAAGTATGAAAGGGGAAATTAACAATAACACAATAATAGTGGGAGATGTTAATACCCCACTCATACCTATGGATAGATCAACTAAACAGAAAATTAACAAGGAAACACAAATTTTAAATGATACAATAGACCAGTTAGACCTAATTGATATCTATAGGACATTTCACCCCAAAACAATGAATTTCACCTTTTTCTCAAGCACACATGGAAATTTCTCCAGGATCTAGCACATCCTGGGCCATAAATCTAGCCTTGGTAAATTCAAAAAAATTGAAATCATTCCAAGCATCTTTTCTGATCACAATGCAGTAAGATTAGATCTCAATTATAGGAGAAAAACTAGTAAAAATTCCACCATATGGAGGCTGAACAACACGCTTCTGAATAACCAACAAATCACAGAAGAAATCAAGAAAGAAATCAAAATATGCATAGAAGTGAATGAAAATGAAAACACAACAACCCAAAACCTATGGGACACTGTAAAAGCAGTGCTAAGGGGAAGGTTCATAGCAATACAGGCATATCTCAAGAAACAAGAAAAAAGTCAAATAAATAACCTAACTCTACACCTAAGACAACTAGAAAAGGAAGAAATGAAGAACCCCAGGGTTAGTAGAAGGAAGGAAATTTTTAAATTAGGGCAGAAATAAATGCAAAAGCAACAAAAGAGACCACAACAAAGATCAACAAAGCCAAAAGCTAGTTCTTTGAAAGATAAATAAAATTGACAAACCATTAGCCAGACTTATCAAGAAACAAAGGGAGAAAAATCAAATCAATAAAATTAGAAATGAAAATGGAGAGATCACAA
>SJYT01014991.1:427383-439739 GCA_006410635.1 Cephalophus harveyi | reverse complement strand
GAAATGCAAATCAAGACCACAATGAGGTACCATTTCACACCAGTCAGAATGGCTGCGATCCAAAAGTCTACAAGCAATAAATGCTGGAGAGGGTGTGGAGAAAAGGGAACCCTCTTACAGTGTTGGTGGGAATACAAACTAATACAGCCGCTATGGAGAACAGTGTGGAGATTCCTTAGAAAGCTGGAAATAGAACTGGGCCATAAATCTAGCCTTGGTAAATTGAAAAAAAGTGAAATCATTCCAAGCATCTTGGAGATTCCTTAGAAAGCTGGAAATAGAACTGCCTTATGGAGATAAGGAGATTCCTTAGAAAGCTGGAAATAGAACTGCCTTATGACCCAGCAATCCCACTGCCGGACATACACACCGAGGAAACCAGAATTGAAATAGACACGTGTACCCCGATGTTCATCACAGCACTGTTTCTAATAGCCAGGACATGGAAGCAACCTAAATGTCCATCAGCAGATGAATGGGTAAGAAAGCTGTGATACATATACACAATGGAGTATTTATACTGCTAAGTCGCTTCAGTTGTGTCCGACTCTGTGTGACCGCATAGACAGCAGCCTACCAGGCTCCCCCGTCCCTGAGATTCTCCAGGCAAGAACACTGGAGTGGGTTGCCATTTCCTTCTATCCAAAAGTCTACAAGCAATAAATGCTGGAGAGGGTGTGGAGAAAAGGGAACCCTCTTACACTGCTGGTGGGAATGCAAACTAGTACAGCCACTATGGAGAACAGTGTGGAGATTCCTTAAAAACCTGGAAATAGAACTGCCATATGACCCAGCAATCCCACTGCTGGGCATGCACACCGAGGAAACCAGAATTGAAAGAGACACGTGTACCCCAATGTTCATCACAGCACTGTTTACAATAGCCAGGACATGGAAGCAACCTAGATGTCCATCAGCAGATGAATGGATAAGCAAGCTGTGGTACCTATACACAATGGAGTATCACTCAGCCATTAAAAAGAATACATTTGAATCAGTTCTAATGAGGTGGATGAAACTGGAGCTGATTATACAGAGTGAAGTAAGCCAGAAAGAAAAACACCAATACAGTATACTAATGCATATATATGGAATTTAGAAAGATGGTAATGATAACCCTGCATGCGAGACAGCAAAAGAGACACAGATGTATAGAACAGTCTTTAGGACTCTGGGAGAGGGCGAGGGTGGGATGATTTGGGAGAATGGCATTGAAACATGTTTATTATCATATGTGAAACGAATCACCAATCCAGGTTCAATGCATGATACAGGATGCTCAGGGCTGGTGCACTGGGATGACCCAGAGAGATGGGATGGGGAGGGAAGTGGGTGGGGGGTTCAGGATGGGGAACACATGTACACCCGTGGCAGATTCATGTCAATGTATGGCAAAACCAATACAATATTGTAAAGTAATTAGCCTCCAATTAAAATAAATAAATTTATATTTAAAAAATAAATAAAGTTTTGTAAAATAAAATGAATTTATGATATTAAAAATAAAAAAGAGCTACACACCTATGAGACTGGCTAGAATCCAAAACACTGCCAATGCCAAATGCTCTCAAGAATTTGGAATAATGGGAACTCTGATTCATTGCTGGTGGGAATCCAAAATGGTACAGCCACTTTGGAAGACAGTTCAGCAATTTCTCTTAAAATTAAACACACACATATGACCAGTTCCAAATTTATGTGAAAATCAAGTATCCTGCCATTCATACAAAAGTAGTGAGCACTGCGTTGCAGTTTTTAACTTCTCACAAATATAAGCAAAACTTTCCTTGCTTAACAAGTATCAAGAGAAAGGTGAGAAACCTCATCTCAGTTGAAAACAAAATGTATATGTACTTATCTCAAATTTGACTCAGAATTTCACGTCTATATGACAAAATACAAGCCTAGGTTTCACCCTGAAGATCTAATTTTCATTCTTTTGGTTTTTTTAAAAAATATTTTCTTATGTATATAAAGGTCTACAAGATCAAGATTATAATGATTGTATAACTGTTAATATTTGAGCCTGATCATATCAGCCATTAAAAAAAAAAAACACAATTTTTAGGTCTCACATAAAATTATGTCTCAGGCTATATTTTTATTCATATTGCTTTGTCAGTATGATTTCAGGAGTTTTGCTTATTTAACACTGTCTATATTTTCATGTTATAAACAGCATTAAGTAAAATGAACTTACAACCTTTCTTTAAATTAAACCAACTAAGCCTACTTTTTTGAAAAAGCAAATCCCACCTTGGATCAAAATAGTTATTTACCAGAAATGTATCATGCTGCCTTATGAATTTTTTAAAAGTATGAAAAGAAAAGAAAGGTAAGCTAAGCTTAACTACCTGTTTGTTTTTCAAGAAAACCTGGCTGAAAGTCCTTTTTTTAGTTTTAAATGAGGGAGAAAACTATTCTTGCTCATACCACATTTCACACCTTACTAGCAACCCTCTATAGTAGAAACCATGAGAGGATTTTTAGGTCTACTTGGGTAAGGAAAAAAGGGGAGAAAATCAAGTAGGAAATTTTACAGTAAGAAAAAAAAAAAAAAAAAACCTGATGTTTCCCCTAGGGCACTCCCATTAGAGTTGAGATCCTTTGTGAGAAAAGAAAATCACACAGAGTAGGTGAATTACTTGGCCAAAATCAACAAATCCACAGAAAACCATTATTCTTTACTCAAAAGAGACAATTATTATTGGATCACTATATCTACAACTCATGGATCTTGCTAACAAATCATGGGCTATAGAAATCATTTTTATGCAGGAGTTCCCCCAAGACCTGAAAATCATTTCAAAGGTTCTCCTGGGGTAAAAGATTGTGAGGGGATGAAAATGTCTTGGAACTAGTTAGAGATGACAGTCACAAAACACTGTGGATGTACTAAATGCCACTGAATTATACATTTTGAAATGGTTAATGGTCATTTTATATTACATGAGTTTCACCTTCATCAAAAACAAACGAACAAAAGAAAAATACTAAGAAAGACTGACTAGGATCACTTGAGACTTCCTGAACGGTGAGAGACTAGATTTAGCCTTGAAGGATGTTGAAGATGAGAATTTAAAGTCAGAGGCAAGAAATTGGTGAAGATTTCTCTAATGAGAGTGGTTTTCAAACACTGACTGCAGCCACAATAACAAATAGATTTTAGTGCAAGCTAGTTCACTTACACACATATGACACAGGTTCATGAAATAATACTTACTCTTCCCAAGCATAATAAACTGATTTTTTAAAATTCTATTCTACGCTATTTTTGTTTCTTTTTCTTTTTTCTCTAAATCCTGGTCATGATTCATTACACTGATCTCACAAAATGAGTGATAAACTCTAATGCCCCGGGGTGTCAAGTTAAGAGGTTTGGACCTGATGCAGGTTATTTTAAGACCATGGAATTGACCACTAAGAACACAGTCAGGAATCTGTAGGCAGAATTTTAGGCTGGAAAACCCTCTACCTTGTGAATAAAGTGATTGTTTTATGATTTTGTCACTGAGATAAATTTAAATTGACTTAGCTAACACCACATGATGAAATCAATATGTGTACTATGCATTACTCACAGTTTTTCTCTCTCAGCTGTTTATCATTTAAAATGCTGATCAATTTCCCAGAGAATGATTTTTCCTATGTTAATATGGAGGCTTGCATTAGTCTAGATAGGAATATTCAAGGTATTTCTATAAGAGAGACAAATTCTAAATTTGTTTTATTTTACTGTTGTAAATTCAAATAATTTCTTTTTCTTATTAATGAAACAGTTGCTTCATTATAAATTAGAGAATGAACTGTTTACAACATTTATAGAGGATGGACTATTTACAACAAACTCTCCTAAGATGGTGGCGAGGTATCTTTATGAAAAACAGAAAGTGTGCTCCTCATTATTCATTAGAGGCATTCAGGATCAGCTACACAACCATCTGTCTAAAATGCAGAAGAAGGGATTTTCAGCTTTGGCTGGAACTGTCCCTTTTAACTTGAATAGCCTATCATTTTTGACAATATGCCTGAGATTCTCTTAGCTTAATACAAATCCAGCATGTAAATTCTTGGGGGGAAAAAAGGATATTTTGTGTCGGAAATTGTGATCTTTCCCCTAGGTTTGCAATTAATTCACATTAAAATAATGTGAACATCATCAGTGATACAAATGCCTATATCTTAGAAAGCACAATACTTCTTGTCCTTCAGAGATGAGAGGAGAGGTTGCATATCACCTGGCTGTGGACAGAAATCAATCTATTGCTCATGACTGACTACCAGCAACTAATTAAGATGGGGAGTACGTTCTTTTTTCAATTTGTAAGAAAAAGCAGTAAAAGTTAGTTAGCTTGTGTTATAATTTTAAACCCAAACAGCCAATAATTATGCTATCTCCAGGAGGCCAAGGTTTTTCTCTCAATAATTTAATTCAGCAAGCAGAGCTCTGTAACAGGCAGGAAGGAGGCAGGGATAAAAAGGCCAGATTTGGCTTTAGGACTCTGTGACCAATCTGTGCCAGACAGCAGCCAACCTTTTAACTAAGTGCAAGTTTTAAAAAATATTAATTTTTTGGCAACATAGCACATTTAGTCCCAAGGCTAGTGTAACAATTTTTTAATGTAGCCACCTGCTTTGGGCACATACTAGGATACTCAATATATAAATACTGCTTTGCAGAAGGACAGCCTAAGATACCCAGTAAGTATACTATCACTCCCTAATCCTCACACACACACACACACACACACACACTCCTATTGGTCTAAAGCATAAAGTAAATAAATACTTTTTAAAAATACATTCACAAGTCTAAAAGCAGACCCACACATATTTTGGATACTTGATTTATGACAAATGCAGCTCTACAGAGAACTGGAAAAAAGTTGGCCATTTCCAAAAATGTGTTAAAGACAACAGGACCCAAATGGAGTTGCTTATGCTAAGCCCTATGTCACCAAACTGAAATTTAATGTTGTTACAGTTTCAGCTCTCCCAGAAATAGAATCTTAAACCAGTCAACCATGAATCTCCTGATCAGCATTAGTTAGGTAATCCGCCTGATAAACCCCTGCCATTCCCTATAAGGAAAGTAATCTTACAATAACCAATCCAATTTTTTGCCTAGTAAAACTTCCCAAAATCTCTTGCCTTGTATAGCTCTTTAGAGCTCCTTTCCATCTGCCTGATTCATGAATCACTGAATAAAGTCAATAAGCTCTTTAAAATTTACTCATAATTTTGTTCTTTAACAAATGGTTCTGGGTTAACTGAATAGCTACATGGGGAAAAATACAACCTGACCCCTACCTCTTTTCATGCACACACCTACAAATATATTCCAGTTAGATTATAGATCTAAACGTGAAAGGTAAAAACAAATTTCCAGAAGATAACACAGGCAAATGTCATCATGAACTTCGTTTAAGGAGCTATTTCTTAAATAGGAAACAAAAAGTACTAATTTAATTGAGGACAAATTCTTCATCAAAAACACCATTAAGAGAGTAAAAAGGCCAATCACAGACTGAAAGATATTTACAACACATACAAAGGAGTCATATCCAAAATCTATACAGAACTCCTACAGATTACTAAGAAAAAGACAGGCAGCCCAATAGAAATTAGACAAAAGACAAATAGGCACCACACAAGAGAAACTATCCAAATGACCAAAAAATGTGTGAAATGTGCTCAATTTCACTAGGAATTGGAGAACTACAGATTAAAATTACAGAGCAGCATTACACCCACTGATCAAAATAACTAAAATTTAGGGCTTCCCTGATGGGTAAGAATCCACCTTACCCATCCAGCAATTCCACCCCTGGTCCAGGAAGATCCCACATACCGCCTGGCAACTAAGCCCATGCTCCAGAGCCTGGGAGCTGCAACTACCGAAGCCCACACATGCTAGAGCCCGTGCTCCACAGCAAGAGAAGCCACCACAATAAGCCTGTGCACTACAACTGAAGAATAGCCCCCACTCACTGCAACTACAGAAAAGCCCATGTGCAACAAAAAATGAAGACCCAGCACAGCCAATAAAGAAATAAAATTACCTTAAAAACAAATAGTAATTAAATTCAAAAGACTAACAGAATTGAGTGTTAGAATATGGTTCAGTCCAATAGCTCAACTGTGTTCAACTCTTTGCGACCCCATGGACTGCAGCACACCAGGCTTCCCTGTCCATCACCAACTCCCAGAGCTTGCTCAAACTCATGTCCATCGAGTCGGTGATGCCATCCAACCATCTCATCCTCTGTCAGTCGTCACCTTCTCCTCCTGCCTTCAATCCTTCTCAGCATCAGGGTCTTTTCAAATGAGTCAGCTCTTTGCATCAGGTGGCCAAAGTATTGGAGCTTTGGCTTCAGCATCAGTCCTTCCAATGAATATTCAGGACTGATTTCCTTTAGGATTGACTGGTTTGATCTCTTTGCAGTCCAAGGGACTCTTAAGAGTCTTCTCCAGCACCACAGTTCAAAAGCGTCAGTTCTTCGGAGCTCAGCTTTCTTTATGATTCAACTCTCACATCCAAACATGACTACTGGAAAAACCATAGCTTTGACTAGACGGACCTTTGTTGGCAAAGGAATGCCTCTGCTTTTTAATATGCTGTCTAGGTTGGTCATAGCTTTTCTTCCAAGGAGCAAGTGTCTTTTAATTTCATGGCAGCAGTCACCATCTGCAGTGATTTTGGAGTCCAAGAAAATAAATCTGTCACTGTTTCCACTGTTTCCCTGTCTATTTGCCATGAAGTGATGGGACCAGATGCCATGATCTTCGTTTTCTGCATGTTGAGTTTTAAGCTAGCTTTTTCACTCTCTTCTTTCACTTTCATCAAGAGGCTTTTTCATTCTTCTTCGCTTTCTGCCATAATGGTGGTGTCATCTGCGTAACTGAGGTTATTGATATTTCTCCCAGCAATCTTGATTCCAGCTTGTGCTTCATCCAGCCCAGCATTTCAAATGATGTGTTCTGCATATATATTAAATAAGCAGGGTGACAATACACAGCCTTGATATACTCCTTTCCCAATTTGGAACCAGTTTGTTGTTCCATGTCTGGTTCTAACTGTTGCTTCTTGACCTACACACGCGTTTCTCAGGAGGCAGGTAAGGTGATCTGGTATTCCCATCTCTTAAAGAATTTTCCACACTTTGTTGTGATCCAACAGGAAAATAAAATGCTGGTGGGAATTTAAATTTATATAAGCACTATGATCAGTCCATCCTAAAGGAAATCAGTCCTGGATATACACTGAAAGGGCTGATGCTGAAGCTGAAACTCCAATACTTCAGCCACCTGATGCAAAAAACTGACTCATTTGAAAAGACCCTGATGGTGGGAAAGATTGAAGGCAGGAGAAGGGGATGACAGAGGATGAGATGGTTGGATGGCATCACCGACTCAATG
Source organism: Cephalophus harveyi (assembly GCA_006410635.1). Lineage (NCBI taxonomy): Eukaryota > Metazoa > Chordata > Mammalia > Artiodactyla > Bovidae > Cephalophus > Cephalophus harveyi. The sequence continues at coordinate 432,320 of SJYT01014991.1, read as the reverse complement.
GACATGAGTTTCAGTAGGCTCCAGGTGTCGGCAATGGACAGGGAAGCCTGGTGTGCTGCAGTCCATGGGGTCACAAAGAGTTGGACACGACTGAGTGACTGAACTGAACTGAAGCACTATGACAGCATCTATCAAAGCTGAACCCAAGGAGGCCATGTGAGAAATTTTAAAATTATATTAAAAAAAGAACTTGACTTTTAAAAAAAGAATACCATTTGATCTGGCAATTGTACTCAGAGACATGAACAACAGTCACAGAAAACTATTTTTAATAACTCCAAACAAACCTAATCTCTGTCAAGAGTAAACTGTGTATATAAATGATGCCATACCCATACAGTATCTTCCTGTATATATATATAGGGGACTCAGATGGTTAAGAATCTTGCAGCAATACAGGAGACCTGGGTTCAGTTCCTGGGTTAGGAAGATCCCCTGGAGAAGGGAATAGCTTTTCACTCCAGTATTCTTGCCTGGGAAGTCCTATAGACAAAGGAGTCTAGCCGGTTACAGTCCTTGGGGTTGCAAAGAGTTGGACACGACTGAGGGACGAACACTTTCACTTTCAACACCCATACAGTAGAATATTCTAGAGCAGTGAAAACATACAAACTATCTCTATAGACAGACACATGAACAAATCTTACAAACATAATTCTGAGCTTAAAAAATAAAGCCAGCCACAAATGAAGAAAAACCAGACATTTCCATTGACACAAATTTCAAAAGCAAGCCAAACTGAACCACAGTGATAGCAGCCAGGAGAGTAGTCGCCTTCGGAGAATAGAGAAGGTGTAATGACCAGGAAGGGTCACAGGTAGGGTTGCCATGTAAAATACAAGCTGCTCAGTTAAATATGAATTTCAGGTAAACAACAGAGAATCTTTTAATATAAGTAGATCCCATGCACTATTTGGGACATGTATTTTTACTTGCTAAATCTGGCAACCCTAGTCAAGGTTGATGTTTTGGGAGTCCTGGTAATATTTTCCTTCTTGATATCCATTCTATAAGCATTCATTGTGCATTTTTCTGTACGTGTGTTATACTTGACAATAAAAAAATAAACTTTAAAAAAGCACAAGTACACTCAGTACAGCCTTGCAGATTTTAAAATATCTCATCCAACCACTGTTCTTCCCACTCTTAATCACTGTATGTGAGAGCTGAGGATCTGAAGTGTTGCTATGTCCAAGCTGTGGGCTCTACATTCAGTTTTGATTAGAATTACTTTTACACAGCATGCTTCTTTATTTCTGGAATCCTTTTTCATGCCCTGCCTTTCAGGGGTTTTACTTAATTTGTGATTAGCTTAATCTTACCAAGGGCTTCCCAGGTGGCTCAGTGGTAAAGAATCCACCTGCCAATGCAGGAGACACAAGAGATGTAGGTGGGACCCCTGGGTCAGAAAGATCCCCTGAAGTAGGAAATGGCAACCCACTCCAGCATTCTTCCCTGGGAAATCCTAAGGACAGAGGAGCCTGGTGGGCTACAGTCCATGGGGTCACAAAGAATTGGACACAACTAAACAACAATAATCTTACCGAAGGGCAACGTTAGGATGGAAGGCCAGCCTCTATCCATCAGCCAAGAAAACACAAACCAGTGGTCAAGAAACAAGCTGAACTGACCAGCCAATCTGCAGGGGTCAGAATGCACTGGCCTGAAGCTACAAGAAAACTGGTACTGTAGGGCCAACAACTTGGATACAGACACTGTTCAGCATCCATAAAGTCAAATGCTTCAATCTGCAGCCTGTTTTCTAAACTTACCAGAGGTTTACACAAATACCTTGAGTGGTTCCATCAATTTCCCTTCTTACAGATACATCTGGAAAACCCAAGTAACGAGTAGGGACCAGTGCAAACAAAAACCTGAATCATTTTTCTGTTCTGGATTAAAGAAGATGGTATTTACTGGCAAAAGTTCTTGCGTGCTCAGGGTTTATAATGTTGTGTTGTTTGGTACTTTCATCTTGTTTTGAAATGACCCATTCCCAATCCTAAATGAAGAAAGAACTACAAGTTTGGATCCTGCTCTCTATAATGTTTAAGATCTAACTTTATAGGCCAGTGGAACCCTTATCCGCCCCCTACCAGCCTTGAGAGTGCCAGGTTTCTTCACTTTAATAACAAACTCTTTCACAAAGGGTATTAAGGAGAGTGATTAGGTTCCTGGGCTGTGGAGATCAGTTGCCTGGAGGAAACCCAGCTTCACCACTGAGACTGTGTAGCTCTGGCCAGTGAATGACCGACTCATCGCTCTGTGCCTCAGTTTCTTCAACTGTAAAATAGGAATTAAAAATAGCTGATACAAAAGGGCTGTTGGGAGCATCTAGTGCCGTGTAAGGTGATGAAAGCACAGCCCCTAGCGCACCTTCAGCGCGCATCGATGACTATCATCAACCCTACCTTCGAGGGTCTTAGCATCTATAAGGACTCTACGTCTGTATCTAATGTAGGGAAAGCATCTAGATGCAGCTAGACAGAGGGGGAAGGGGAGGTAGTCCAAGAGCCCACAGTTTGACCCAAGCTGCGCCCAATCCACAGAAGGCGAAGCAGCGTTAGGAGGCCAGGGTAGTGGCCACACCTGGACCCCAAACTTTGGCTAGGACCTCTGACCTCGGGTGCCCTCTCTACTCACATTACGGTTGAAGCTGATGCCGGGCAGCAGAGGCAGGGCCATGGCTTCGAGCGTCCGAGGGTCAAGGGTCCGAGAAAAGAGGCCAGCAGGCAGCGGCCACCTTTCGGCCGCTTTGTTTGAGCCGCCCTCCGCTCCCCCCCCCACGTTACCTAGAGACGGAGGCGGTGTCACGGAAGGAGGAGGGGCTTCCGCGGGCCGGGGGCTCGGGGCGGGACCGGGGCGGGGCGAGGCGGAAGCTCCGCGCGGGCGCCTCCCCCCCCCCACCCCACACTCCACACGCCTTGTGCACACACAAAGGCTGTCTACCGCACCATTCCCCGCCCCCGCCGCGTGCTGTTTTAACCCTTTGATAGGGCTCAAAGCCCTTCCTGCACTGAAACTCCTCTGTTTCTTGCACGTTTCTCTGTTTCTCGCCATTTGGTTATCAAATTTAGTTCTTACAGAAGAGTGCAGAAAATAAAATGACACCCGTGTGCTCACAGAAATGTAACACCAGTGCACATTACATTTACATCAGCTTTTACTGTGTAATTAAAACGTTCCAGGTGAATCCCAAGCCACACAAACCCCAAGCGTCTCCCACCCTCCTCCCACCACTACCACCGAGAAAATCCATTCAGCGGTAACCACCATCCTCAGTTCTTCGTCTGTACTTTTTTCCGTTTGAACGAAACATTTTGTAAGATGCTCGTTCCTGGTGCAGTCATGGTGGTCAGGGGCGGAGTCACGTGGCACAAAAAGTGGCCTCTGTCACTCCACCAGGCACCCAAGATACCCAAGCCAGCGGCTCCTCTCCCCACACCTACAGCTACTTCCTCCCCGAGTCCTACTCTACTGGTTGGACACTTCGGGTAACTCTCAGCCACCACATCCTCTGTCTCAGTCGAGACCCTGTTATTTCTTGTCTGTTTGTTTTTTTTTTTTTTTCCACTTTCTTGCATTGGAGAAGGAAATGGCAACCCACTCCAGTGTTCTTGCCTGGAGAATCCCAGGGACGGGGGAGCCTGGTGGGCTGCCATCTCACACAGAGTCGGACACGACTGAAGTGACTTAGCAGTTTTTTTTTAAAACAGAAACAAACAAAACAACTAATCTTGCCTCCAGAGCCATCCTCTTATATAATTCATGGTGCACCTGTTACTCTTCAGCTCTATTATTCTTCTAGCTGTCACGAGGCAGGCCAATTCCTTAGCCTGGTCAGAGCCTATGTCAGTAGGTGCCCATGAATGCCCTCGATGCCTTTTTTTGACCCGTTCCTCTACTCCAGCTCCGAGGAATCACTGATAGTTTCTAAACCAAACTCTACAGTTTCTGCCCTTTGGGATTTTGCAAATTTCACTATCTGCTGGAAACATCCTTCCTTGCCATCTCTCACCTGGGTAACCCCTTCTTGTCTTTCAGGGCTTGGTTCAGGGCGGGAGAGAGGTGTGGAAGGCTTTGACATTTCCGGGAAGCGTTCCTCCACCTTCTCCACTCGCCCGTTATGAGCTGCCCGTTCTAATGGTGGCTTTTCTGATACTGCAATGTAATCACCTTTACTTGACCCTCTTCAAATGCCCACCAATTCTCCCAGGGCAGAAACTCCCTTTCTCTTTTCTTATTCCTTAAAAATATACATTACAAATTTTCTGTCTTTTTAAATTTCACCCTATGAATTTCTGCTACCTGCTTTTTTCACCTAAGGTTTTTTTTTTTTTTTTTTTTTTGAGATTTCTACATGTTAACACATGTAGCTCTGTTTCATTCATTTTAAACGAATTGTATGATTATGCCACAAATCACTGATCCATCTGTTGATGACTATGAGGTTGTTTTCCAATTTTTCACTAGTTATCAATGCTGGAGAGAGCAACCCTCTCCTGTTTCTTTGGAGATTATCTAGGCTACATATCTAAAGGTGGAATTGTTCACACATTCAACTATACTAGATCTCCAGAATCTTTAAACCAATTAAGAAAGTTTCCTTTCACCTACATCTTTTCAACAAAAGTTATTACCAAATTGTGTAATTTTGAACAATCATTTGAATAAATATGAAATGGTATGCCACTGTTATTTTAATTTGTTTCTCCCTAATTCCTAGTGCAGTTCGTCATCTTTTCAGAGGCTTGTTATCTTCTTCTGTGACTCGTCCATTCATATCCTTTGCTGATTTTTCTATTTGATCATTCGTAATTTTAAAACTATCTTCTGGATATGAATCTTAGGCATAGCAAATATTTTCTCATCATTTGCAGTTTGGTTTCTCCATTTATAGATTTCTTTATTTTACATGAATATGTCATTTTATTCTA
>SJYT01014991.1:416195-427180 GCA_006410635.1 Cephalophus harveyi | reverse complement strand
ATATTTAATGTAAATTTTGTCAGTTGTCCCCAAAATGTTCTTTTTAGCAAAAATTAAAAAATAGTTTAAAATATCTGGTCAAGATCTCATCTAACATGACAAATTACTAGCTTTTTGTTTATGGCATTTTGGCAGGAACACCACAGGAGAAAGACTGTGTTCTTCTCAGTCATCAAAAGAGCAGGTGCATAATGTGTATTTTAACCATCAATGGTGAAGTTAACTTCAGTCACTTGGTTAAGGTACTGCATACCAAGTTTCTCCACTATAGTGTCTTTTTTTTTTTTTTTTTTGCCTTTTTTAATTAGTAAGAATTCTGTCAGGAGATCATTTGGAACTATGTAAATACCAAGTTACTCATTAAATTACTAGTGTCAATTGATGATTTTGCCCACATCATTTATTACTATTGTGATGGCCACAGGATGTAACTCCACCATTCCTTCTATGTATTTTAGTTGGCATTCTAATACAAGCAATAAATCTTTTCCTAATTATTTATTTATTCATTCATTTATATCAGAATGTTCTATAGACTCTTGTTTTATTCAGTGTATTATAATGTTACTATTATTTATTTTGATGTTAAAAAATGTCCTACATTTAATCAGTGAAATTCCCTCTAAGCTGATTCTTCTGTCTTTTTGTCCATTTTTCAAGCACTTCTTCATACTCTGCCACTATAAGATATTCGAGATATCTGTAGATATAGGTAGATATGCTTCCTTGGTGGCTCAGATGGTAGAGAATCCACCAGCAATGCAGGAGACCTAGGTTCAATCCCTGGGTTGGGAAAATCCCCTGGAGGAGGGCATGGCAACCCAGTATTCTTGCCCGAAAATCCCCATGGACAGAGGAGCCTGGTGGGCTATAGATAGGCACAGATAGCTTTATCTCTTTTAATTTCTGTCTTTGGATAGATAGATAGATATTAAAACCCATGAGTTTATACTGATATGTCCAGTTTCAGTCAACACAATAGAGTACATGTTCGAGTTCCCCTTTCCACATCTATAATGCCCTTCTCAAACTGTAAGAAGTCTGATTCCAATTACCTTCAAAATGGTTACTTATTTGCTCAATGCTAAAAGACCCCCCAAAACAGTTACAGAACAGCTAACTCATATCATTGTGAAAACAAGCCTACTAACTAAAGCTCAATATAGGCGTTCAGTTTTTTTTCCTTTAGTCAATGTATTTAGTCAAAATACTGTGTACCAAAATAACTTGGGTGTGTTTCCCCACTTTGATGCTCCCCTCCCTGTTTAGAGTGATTATGTTACTTCTGTTACTCATTCGAAAAACAGTCAGCTTCATTCATTTTGACTACACCAAAGCCTTTGGCTGGGTGAATCACAACAAACTAAGGAAAACTCTTAATAGAGATGGGAATACCAGACCACCTTACCTGCCTCCTGAGAAACCTGTATGTAGGTCAAGAAGCAACAGTTAGAACCCGACATGGAACAACAGACTGGTTCCAAATTGGGAAAGGAGTACGTCAAGGTTGTATATTGTCACTCTGCTTATTTAACTTATATGCAGAGTACATCATGTCAAATGCTAGGCTGGATGAAGCACAAGCTGGAATCAAGATTGCCAAGACAAATACCAATAACCTCAGGTATGCAGATGACACCACCCTTATGACAGAAAGCGAAGAGGGACAAAAAAGCCTCTTGATGAAAGTGAAAGAGGAGAGTGAAAAAGCTGGCTTAAAACTCAACATTCAAAAAACAAAGATCATGCCATCTGGCCCCATCACTTCATGGGAAATAGATGGGAAAACAATGGAAACAGTGACAGACTTTATTTTCTTGGACTCCAAAATCACTGCAGATGGTGACTGCAGCCATGAAATTAAAAGACACTTTCTTCTTGGAAGAAAAGCTATGACCAACCTAAGATAGCATATTAAAAAGCAGAGACATTCCTTTGCCAACAAAGGTCCATCTAGTCAAAGCTATGGTTTTTCCAGTAGTCATGTATGGATGTGAGAGTTGGACTATAAAGAAAGCTGAGCACTGAAGAATTGATGCTTTTGAACTGTGGTGTTGGAGAAGACTCTTGAGAGTTCCTTGGACTGCAAGGAGATCAAGCCAGTCCGTTGTAAAGGAAATCAGTTCTGAATATTCATTGAACAGACTAATGCTCAAGCTGAAGCTCCAGTACTTTGGCCACCTGATGCAAATAACTGACTAATTAGAAAAGACCCTGATGCTGGAAAGATCGAAGGCAGGAGGAGATGACAGAGGATGAGATGGTTGGATGGCATCACCGACTCAATGGACATGAGTTTGAGCAAACTCTGGGAGATGCTGAAGGACAGGGAAGCTTGGCATGCTGCAGCACATGGGGTCGCAAAGAGTTGGACATGATTGAACCATTTAACCGAACTTTGTTCTGTTCCCATTTGTAGCCCACACTCAAGTTTTTTGCTCCATCCTTGTCTATTTCTTCTTTGTCTTTCTCATTTTGTAGTTGTGTTTCTCCCATTTCCAATTGATTAATGTAGCCAGTGGTTTATATATTTTGTTACTTTTTTCAAAGAACCAGAATTTTGATTTATTACTCTGACCTATTGGTTTCTAATCCTAATCTTCACTAATTTTCTACTTTTACCTTTATTTTTTTCTTCCTTGTGCTTTCTTTTGGTGCATTTCTTGTTCTTTCTCTCACTTTTTAAGTTGATACAATTCATTCACTGTTATTTTATTGATGTAAGTGTTTAAGTGTATGAATCTTTCCTCTGATCTCTAAATGTATCCAGTAGTTTCTGGTACGTAGTGTTTTCATACTTTTTTTTTTTTCTAGTTTTATTTCACTGTGATAATAAAGTGTTGTTTGTAATATTTCCATTATATAGAACCTACTGTAGCTTTCTTTGTGACCTAATATTTGCTGGATTTTTGTAACTGTTCTATGTGCAGTTGAGAAGGAAGGCATGCATACTCACTATTATTAGGTCCTAAAGTTCCTTATAGATCAGTGAGATCCATTTTATTGATTATGTTGTTTACTTTTTCTATATCCTTATGTTTCTGCCACTTGATCTATTCTGCACTAAGAATGACCTGTTGAAGTTTCCTACTAGCAATCTATTTCTATCTATATCATCTTGCATCTATAGTTTCTGCTTTTAAAAGATTTTTAAAGATTTATAAATGTTATATTTAACATTATGAAATTGGATTTTTGCATTATAAGTTATCTGTTTTGTCACAATTAATTATTTTTGGCCTGAATTCTACTTTATTTGATATCAAGGATCAAAAGCCCCACTTATTCGTTATTTCCGTTTGCCCATGTCTTTATTTTTAGCCTGTATGACTCAACTTGGATGTATCTCCATACACCATACATTTGAGTCTTGCTTTTAAGCCATATTGCAAATATTTTTCAGGTTTCCCTGATGGCTCCATGCCAATGCAGAAGACATCAGTTTGATCCCTAGTCCTGGAAGATCCCACATGCCACGGAGCAACTAAGCACGTGTGCCACAACTGTTGAGCCTGTGCTCTAGAGCCTGAGTGCTGCAATTACTGAGCTCACGTGCTGCAACTACTGAAGTGTGTGCACCCTAGAGGCCACGCTTCATGATGAGAGAAGCCATCACAATAAGAAGTTTGCACACTGCAACCAAGAGTAGCCCTCTCTGCAACTAGGGAAACCCCATGTAGCAACAAAGACTCAGCACAACCAAAAATAAATAACTAAAAATTTTTTTTAAGAAAATATTTTTCTTTTAGTAGGTGAGTTAAGCCCATTCACACCTTTTTAAAGCAAATGTACTGTCTAAGCCTATTCACACATTGATGAAGTGAAAGTGAAAGTCACTCAGTCATGTCCAACTCTTTGCAACCCCATGGACTATACAGTCCATGGAATTCTCCAGGCCAGAATACTGGAGTGGGTAGCCTTTCCCTTCTCCAAGGGATCTTCCCAACCCAGGGATTGAACTCAGGTCTCCTGCATTGCAGGCGGATTCTTTATCAGCTGAGCCACCAGGGAAGCCCTCACACACTGTAGGACATATTTTTTATCTCAACTCTGATGTACTAGTTTATATTGTAATCACCATGTGTACCATGTATATTTACTGTTTTTCTTTTTGTCAATTAGTTTTCATTGGTGTATAGTTTCTTTATGTTGTTAGTTTCTACTGTGCAGCAAAATGAATTAGCCATACATATACATATAACCTGTCCTTTTTGGACTTCCTTCCCACTCAGGTCATCACAGTGCATTAAGTAGAGTTCCCTGTGCTGTACAGCAGGTTCTAATTAGTTATTTATTTTGTACATAGTATCAGTAGTGTATACATGTCAATCCCAATCTCCAAATTCCTCCAATCCTTCCCCTTTCCCCCTTGGAATCTATACATTTGTTCTCCACATCTGTATCTCTATTTCTGCTTTGCAAATAGGATTATCTATACCATTTTTCTGGGCTTCCCCCATGGCTCAGAGGTAAAGAATCTGCCTGCATGCAATGCAGAGCCACAGGAGCTGCTGATTCAATCCCTGCGTCCAGAAGATCCCCTGGAGGAGGACATGGCAACCCCCTCCAGTATTCTTGCCTGGAGAATCCCATGGCCAGAGGAGCCGGGCAGGCTATGGTCCACAGATTCACAAAGAGTCGGAAACAACTGAAGCAACTTAGCACAGCACAGCACATACCATTTTTCTAGGTCCCACATACATACATTAAAATATGATATTCATTTTTCTCTTTCTGACTTATATCATTCTGTATGACACTCTCTAGGTATATTTTTGTGAGATGTGTATAAGATACAGTCTTAAAAGTGGGAGCCTTCTCTTATAATTTCACTCACTTATTTTCTCTTTAATCATTTTTAAAATACTTAGTTTAGGGTCCTTAACCAACAATTCTGCCCTTTGATGTTCATTTTCCCTTTTTCCTGTGTTGGCTGACTCTTATTCATGGACGACGATTGCTGCCTTGTGTGTTTATAAATGTTTCTGTGGGGCAAGTAGTAGAGCTGGAACTCTCACTTTCTGATTCCAAGTCCAGTGTCCTCTTCAATACACCATATCTCACAGAGTCCACATGCAGATGGCCTCTGCCTTCTAAGGGAGGATATTTTCCAAACATAAAAGCAAGTCTAATAAGAATGACTCTCTTAAGGAAGTAACAGAACAAAATATCTTAAATCAAATCTGTCCAAAAAATCTAGGGCCTGAGTCTGACACATCCATCCATCTATTGCCCTGGTTGTTCACATGTGCTATCTCTGAGCATTTTGATTCCTCCACTTTTGTACTTCTATAGGTACTTCCCACATACTGTCTCCTATAAACACATAGAGTCTTAGATTCATTAATTCAAAGGTTTTCCATTTGTGTGCATGCATGCAAATTTGCATCAGCTGTGCCTGACTCTTTGCAACCCTATGGGCTGTAGCCCTCCAGGCTCCTCCATCCATGGGATTCTCCAGCAAGAATACTGGAGTGGGTAGCCATTCCCTTCTCCAGGGGACCTTCCTCACCCAGATTCGAACCTGCATCTCTTAGGTCTCCTGCATGAGCAGTTGGACTCTTGACCACTAGTGCCACCTAGGAAGACCAGTTTTCCATTTAGCAAATATTTACTGAGCATCCACTCTGATGTGTCAGGACTTCTTCCAAACATTGGGATAAATCAGTGATTAGGACAGAGTGAATACTTCTAAATACCCCAGATCAAAGATTCTCAGTCTTCTGTAACTTGTAACTTTTCTTCTAGCTTTGTTTTCTTTCCATGACACCTAGCTTCCAATTCCTCCTCCTCTGACACATCTACCACAAAGAAACATCTGAAATGGCATGCATCTTTTTCAAACAAATAAATAAACTGAAAGTAAACTAGTTCTGAGAATTGCTAGACAACCCCCGAAGTAACTGAAGACACTCTGGGGCATGTCAGGACCAGTGCTGGGGAAGCACTGTTATTGATGTTCAAAGAATCTGTGTTACACACACCCATGAATAAAGAAAGCACAGGAGAGGCCGGCAGAGCTAACACTTCTGAGCAAGCCCAAACTAGCCTGTGAAAAAGGAAAGATATACCTGGCAGGAGAATTTCTTTTGAGGAATGAGGTCATCGTGCAGTTTAGAGCCTTTCTACAAGACACAAGAGCCCTTGGCAGCAGGAGGGAGTACCTTTGACAGTATTTCTGCAGGAACTTCCTTTTCTCCTCCACTGAAACCTTGCCTCTCAAGTCTCCCTTGTCCTGATATCCTCATAAATAGCACTGCCCCATTGCTCTGAGATCCTAAAACCTGATGCTTTTCACTATTTTGTGCTCTTTTGGGTTATATCCACATTTCATGTCCTCATCCTGAGCATTTAAAGGAAGAATTAGCACCGATCCTTCACAAACTCTTCCAAAACATAGAAGAGAAGGGAACAATTCCTAATTCATTCTATTAGGCCAGTATTACCCTGACACCAAAACCAGATAAAGATATCACAAGAAAATTTATGAATATCCCTTAAGAATAGAGATACAGAAATCCTCAGCAAAATGTTAACAAACCAAATCCAGTAAATGTATAAAAAGGATTATACATCATGACCAAGTGGGAATTATTCCAAGAATGCAAAGTTGGTTTAGCATCTGAAATTTGATGTAACATATAATTTTAATAGAATAAAGAACAAAAACCTCATGAGCATCTCAACAGATACAGGAAAAGCATTTGACAAAATGCAACAGCCTTTTTTGATAAAAACACTTGACAAACTAGGAAAGGAAGGAATTTCTTCAATCTAATAAAAGCCTCTCTCTCTCTCTCTCTCTCTCTCTCTCTCTCACACACACACACACACACACACACACAGAGCTACATCATATCTGACAGTGCAATATAAGATGCTCACTCCCTAAGATCAGAAACAAGACAAGAATGTTTATTCTTGCCACTCCATTCAACATTGCTCTCAGGAATGCATGATCAATACACAGAAATCAATTGTATTTCTATACATTAACAATGAACTATTTGAAAGCTAAATTAACATTTCAAGTGGCATCAAAAAGAATAAAATACTGAGAAATCAATTTAACCAAAGAAGTACAAGACTTGGACATGTAAACTACAAAACATCAGTGAAAGAAACTGAAAGAGACCTGAGTAAATGGAAAGATATGAACTTCATGGATTGAAAGACTTAAGATTTGGAAGATCACAATGCTCTTCAAATTGATATAAAAATTTAATGCAATCACTAGCATAATTTAAAATGCCTTTTTTTGCAGAAAATCTGATCTGAAAATTCACATGGAAACACAAAAGACAGTCAAAACCATCTTGAAAAAGAAGAACAAAATTGGAAGAATCACACTTCCCAATTTCAAAATTTACTACAGAATTATAATAATCAAGGCAGTGTGTCACTGGTATAAAGGTCATATACAGATCAGTGGAATAAAATTGGGTGTCCAGAAATAAACTCTTACATTTATGGGCAATTGATTTTTGACAAGGGTGCCAAGACAATTCAATGTGGGAAAGAGTAATCTTTTCAATGAATACTGCTGCAAAACCTGGGTCTCCATATCCTAAGAATGAGTTCATACCCCTGTTACACACCAACACAAAAACCATAAACAAAAATTAAGTTGAAATGGACCAAATACTATATATAAGAATTAAAACTATAAAACTCTTGAATGAAAATATAGGAGTAAAGCTTGGACTTGGTTTAGGCAATGGTTTTCTTGGTATGACACATAAAGCACAAGCAACAAAAGAAAAATAGATAAGTTGCTTTCATCAAATTTTAAAACTTTCATGCTTCAGGGGACATCAAGAAAACGAAAAGACAACTCACAGAAAGGGAGAAAATATCTGAAAATAATATACCTGTGAAGGGGCTCATATAAAGAATATATAAAGAACTTGTACAATTCAACAAAAAAAGTGACCCAGTTTAAAAATGGACAAAGGATTTGAATAGACATTTCTCCAAAGAAGATATACAAATGGCCATAAACACATGAAAAAATGTTCACTATCTTTAGTTGTTTGGGAAATGGACATCAAAACCACACACTAGATTGGTTACACTCAAAAAGATGGACAATAACAAGTGTTGATACAGATGTGGAAAGTTTGGAACCTGTATATATTTCTGATGGGGAAAACTATTTGGCAGTTTCTATCAAAGTCAAACACAGAGTTACCATATGACCCAGAAATTCCATCTTTAGGAATTATGCTCAGGAGAATTGAAAACATATGTCCACACAGAAACTTGTAATGAATGTTCATCGTAACATTACTCATAAGAGTTAAAAAGTAGAACTAACTCAAATGTCCATCAGCTGGTGAAAGGATAAGCAAACTATGGTATATGCATACAATGGAGCATTATATGGCCATCAAATTACATAAATTAACTGACATGCATTAATGCATCAGTCGATCAACCTTGAAAACATTATGTGAAGTAAAAAAATGCCAGATACAAAAAGCTATATATTGTATAAGTTCCTCATATGAAATATCCAAATAGGCAAACCCATAGAGAAAGACTGTAGATTAATGGTTGCTGAGGGTTGGGGGCAGGGGAAATGGGTAGTGATTGTGAATAGGTTTCTTTTAGAGATGACGTAAATGTGCTAGAATTAGTGGTGATCAATGTACAACTTGTGATTATATTAAAAGTCACTGAATTGTACAGGTCAAAAGGTGAAGTTTGTGGTATGTGAATTTTCTTTTAATAAACTATAAGCAAACATCTTTAATTAATTAAACTTAAATTAAGAATTCATTTCCTTAGTTGCACTAGTCACACTTCAGGTGCTCAATGGCCATATTATGGCTAGTAGCTACCACATTGGATGCACAGATGTAGAACATTTTTTATTATCACAGATAATTTTATTGGACAGTGTTGATCTCAGCTTCACTACAAGATCCCAGAGGTTTCAGAAATATATCAAGCACATGCAGTATAAGGACTTTAATTGAATTCTTATTTGGGCAAACAGTAAAATAAAGCTGAGAAAATGGAGAACTTTTGAATATTGATTGGGTATTTGATTATATTAAAGAATTACTGCTAAATTTTTTAGGTATGACAATAAAATCATGGTTACATTTTCTGAAAGTTCTTATTTTTTAGAGATTAATACCAAAAATCTACCTGCAATGCAGGAGACTCAGGTTCAGTCCCTAGGTTAGGAAGATCCCCTGGAGAATGGAAATGGCAACCCACTCCAGTATTCTTGCCTGGAAAATCGCAATCTGTGGGATCACAAAAGAGTCAGACATGACTGGGCGACTAAACAACAATAACAACTAAAGTATTTAAGGATGAAATAATACAGTGCCTGGGATTTGCTTCAAAATAACCCATGGATCAGGAAATCAGCAAAAATAGATATAACAAAATTGGCCATGAGTCAATAATTGTTGAATTTCGATGATGGATATCAGGGAGCTCTTATGCTCTTCTTTCTATCTTGAAAATATTTGAAATTTTTCATAATAAGCAGTCACCAGGCAACCACTACTTATTCATACCTAATTAGCTATTTACTGCATGAAAACATAGTGTTGTCAGATTTTCTAACTTTCTGAGAGAATTCAGAAATCCAGATCCTCATGTAAAATCTTTGACATTTCATTGTTGTTTGATTTATTTAATTATAAGGCACAAAAAACAATCACATCTGGAGCTTGGGTTCAGCTCACAACCCCCACTCTAAAAAAAGGTCCAATTTAGAATAATCAATAGAATTAATAGATTCTGAGGTCATCCATCATGAAAATTATTTATTTTGAAAACATAATTAATATTGTGTATCTCATTTTTAAAAATTATGACCTATTTCAAAAAGGCACAAAGAATAATAAAACAATCACTCATGCATCTGCTATGCAGCCTCAACAAACCTTAATATTGAGTTCTATTTGCTTCATAAAGAAATAAAATGTTATAGATACCATTAATGTCCTCTTTCTGCCTCTCCTCAATCTCATTCCCTCTGCCTCTCCAAAAAACACATCCTGAAGGTTGTGTCCATCTTTCCAAACAAATTTATAAAATTTCATTACAGCTATAAGTATTCATAACAATAAATGTGTTGCTTTTCTGTTTCCAGATGTTAAATGAGCAGTTTCATTTTTTTAAAAAGTCAATTGCACTTCTATCTACCAACAACAAAGAGCTAGAAAGCTAACTTCTAAAGAGACCATTTAGCATAAATCAAAAAGCAATATCTATCTAGGAATAAATCTAACAAAAGATAAGCAAGACATTTAGGGAGAAAAAACTACATTGAAAGACATTTTTAAAAGACCTAAATAAATGGAGATATACGTTATGTTCATGGGCTGGAAGATTCAATATCTGAAGATGCCAATTCTCCTTAACAACCCCAAAAGAGACATAGAATAGAGGGGAGGAAATCAAGTTTCAATGTACAGAATAATCTTTTTACATCAATTTCAAAAGCACACAAAAGCAATTTATTGCTTAGGTATACAAACATATATGCAAGCTAAACTGAAAAGTAAGAATATGATAAGAGGAAATACATGGTAAGAGTTACAACTGAGGAAAACAGAAACAGGAATTCAAAGGTAATGGCAATGTTCTGTTTCTTAAACAGAGTGATATCAACATGAGTGTTCACTTCATGAAAATTCTTTTTATCTTATGCATGCTTCGTAAATATTCTTTTGTGTTCAATCAGTATTTAATAAAAAAACAATTTTTAAAGAATATTGATATACATCTATAACACTACCATGGAAATATTTCAACAACATATATGGTTAAATGATAATGCTGAAAATCTTTATACACTTATACACAACATTAGCTAAAATGTGTACCAAAATGTTAATAGTGGTTGTGTCATATATTACGTAGAATATACACAAATTGTTAGTAGAGGAACTAAGCACCAAAATGTTCATAGTGCTTATGTATAATATTAAATAAAATATGCACCCAGTTTTAATCAT
>SJYT01014991.1:398442-416049 GCA_006410635.1 Cephalophus harveyi | reverse complement strand
TGTATAATATTAAATAAAATGTGTACCAAATTTTTAATACTAGTTATGTCCTAGGGAAAGTTTGACTGTCTTTAATTTTCTCTGTTGTATAGGGGATGGATTTTTTGTGATTTACCGTCAGGAAAAAAATAAACAAAAAGAAAAAATGTAATAACCAAGAATCATAAACTTGCAGGAAATATTCAAGCTACATTATATAAAGAAAAGACCAGGTGAATTACAAGAGAAAAAGCTTGAGAGCAAAGGCAAAAAGGGGGGAGCTTTAAAGTAATCCAGGATTGAGATAAAATGTGATGGCCAAGGAACTGAAAAGACAGGGTTAGATTCCAAACTCTTCATGGAAGGGCTCTAGGGGCAATGAGACAAGCAGTAGTAGTAGAAAGTGCCTAAATCTAAGGGGTGAGGTACAAAGAGGGAAGATAGGATTTGTGTGCTTAGTCGCTCAGTCGTGTCTGACCCTTTGTGACCCCATGAACTGTAGCCCACCAGGCACCTCTGTCCATGGCGATTCTCCAGGTAAGAATACTAGAGTGGGTTACCATGCCCTTCTCCAGGGTATCTTCCCCACCCAGGGATCGAACCCATGTCTCCCACATTGCAGGCGGATTCTTTACCACTGAGCCACCAGGGAAGCCCCATATGCTTTTAGGGGGAGGTAGAAATTATATGTCCGAGATATAAGAGCAACTTACTTCATTCTCCATAAATGAGAATATAGAGCAACTTGTCCAAGTTACTCAGCTGACAAGTGATAGAAGTAGAATTCAAATCCCTGCTGTCCACATCCAATGCCTTTGTGCTTAACTGCTACACACATGTACCTCTTACTATTTGTTAAGCAATGTCCAGTTCCACTTCTTTGATATTCATGGTCAGGGGAGTTTAAAAGATATGTTAGTACTAAGGACAGAATACAGAGTGCAACCCTTTGTGTGTGTGCATGCTAAGTTGCTTCAGTCGTGTCTGACTCTTTGTGACCCCATGGACTGTAGCCCGCCAGGCTCCTGTGTCCATGGGATTTTCCAGGTAAGAGTACTTGATTGAGTAGCCAAGAAATAGCTGTTGAAACTGAAAATGAGTTCTCTGATAGTTTACAAATGATGCAAAGCATAGATCTGAAGAATAAATCTTAGAAAACAGACCCTTTTACTGCTGCTATTATCTTAACAAAGTCAAGTGACTTAATAGAAGGGACAAGATTTAGAGAAAGACTTGAGTTCAAATTCCAGCTCTGTCACTAGCTAGGTGTTCTCAGGGAAAACTGCATATTCTTATCTGTAAAATAGATGGTCATGATAATTACATGAAAATATATATGTAGTACTTAGTATTATAGCAGTCAGATAGTGGGTGTTCAATAAAATGCCACTTTGTTTTAAATCTTGTGTTAGAAATGGGAAGATCAGAGGCTGAGAAAGTAGTACTTAGTCACATAAACATATTTGTTGACACTCTAAAGAAATGTCCTCTTTCCTGATATTGTCGAAATTACAAAGAAATGTCCTCTTTCCTGATATTTTTATAAGTTCTCCATTTCTTATGGCAAGGTAATCTCTCCCTTGCCACCCAGTTACCAAATTATGCATCACTTTACTCATTCATGCATGCTAAGTCACTTCAGTCATGTCCCACTCTTCATGACCCTATGAACTGTAGCCCTCCAGGCTGCTCTGTCCATGGGATTCTCCAGGCAAGAATATTGGAGTGAGTTGCCATGCCTTCCTCCAGGGGATCCTCCCAACCCAGGGATCAAACCCATGTCTCTTAGGTCTCCTGCATTGGCAGGCAGGTTCTTTACCACAAGCACCACCTGGGTAAACATTGCTTTGATTTATTTCCCTTCTATGTAGAGTTGCCTTTTTTTCTTTTTTTTCTTCTCTAAGTGAGAGAATCATAGGAGTGATAAAGCAAGGAAATAGAACAGATCTTAGAACCATATCACAAATAAACACTGTAAAATAAATGTGTTAAAGTAAATTTTAAAGTAAAAAGATACAAATTTGAGGACAGTATATGACAGAAAAGAGATAAGGAATAATTGAAATATGAATTCTAGAAATGACAAATGTTATCACTAAAATGAAAAACCTCAATGGACAATTGAAGGAATTAGATATATTTGAAGAGGGACTGGTGACTTGAAAGACATTTCTCAGAAAATTTCCCAGAATGCAACACAAAGACATTAAGAGCTGGGAAATAAAATGAGAGATAAGGAAAGAGGCATGTAGAAAAGCATGAAAGGGTCCAACGCACACTTTTTAAAAAATACATTTATTTATTTGGTTTGGGAACCCAAGTGGCCCAGACTGGGCAGGTGATTAAGACGCCCACCTGGGAGAGTACACTAGCCAAGCACCTGGCCGCCTGAGATGCTTGGACCTGGGAAGGGCACAAAATGCACACCCAACTGAGTCTGTGTCCTTGTGAAGTACCCGAAAACCTGAACCTGAGCAACTCAGACCTGGGAAGGGCACGAAATGCAGGGCCCGCTTTGGGCAGTACCCCTGCAGAGCAACCTGGGGCCTGAGCAGCGTAGACCAGGAAAGCACAAAGTGCTGTGAGCTGGGGCAGACCCAGTGTGGTCCATATACTTAGAGCACTCTTCACACACCCCAGTGATATTTGTTTGCAGTGTTTCTCCCTCCCCACAACACAATTGAACAAGTGAGCCTAAATAAGTGACCACCTTTGTCCCCTTGTGTCAGGGCAGAAATTAGACACTGAAGAGACTTGCAAACAGAGGAAGCCAAAATAAAAAAAGAAGAGGGAACCACTCTGGAAGTGACAAGTGCAACAGATTAAGACCCTGTAGTTAACGTTGACAGAGCATTGGAAGGGGTCTATAGACCTTGAGAAGTACAAGCTGGAACAAGGAACTATCTGAAACTGAACTGACCCCACACTGCCTTCAACAGCTCCAGAGAAATTCCTAGATATATTTTTATTATTATCATTTTTCAAATTTTTTTATTTTTAAGTTCTTTAGTACTCCTTTAATTTTCATTTTTATAACCTACAATTACCTTGCAAAAAAGACCCTATTTTAAACTGAAATTTAATATATATGTTTTTTATAATTTTTATGATTGCTTCTGTTTTGTATTTCTAATATTGTATTTTTGAGAGTCTACCCTCTACTCTAGATTTTGGGTATTTGTTATCAATTTTGTACCTTTAAGAATCTAATCTTCAGTACCCATATTTACTTAGGGGTGTTATTACTGGCTTGATTGCTCTCTCCCCTTTTGACTCTTCCTTTTCTCCCCCAGGCCACCTCTATCTCCTCAATACCCCTTCTCTTCTCTACTTAACTCTGTGAATCTCTCTGGGTATTCAGGGCTGTGGAGACACTTAGGGAACTGTTTACTGGCTAGATTGGTCTCTCCCCTTTTGATTCCTCCTCTTCTCCTCCTGGTCACCTCTATCTCCC
Organism: Cephalophus harveyi; assembly: GCA_006410635.1. Taxonomy (NCBI): domain Eukaryota; kingdom Metazoa; phylum Chordata; class Mammalia; order Artiodactyla; family Bovidae; genus Cephalophus; species Cephalophus harveyi. The sequence continues at coordinate 412,616 of SJYT01014991.1, read as the reverse complement.
TCCTCCTTCTTCTTTTCCCCATGTAACTCTGTGAACCTCTCTGGGTGCCCCTCACTGTGGAGAATCTTTTCACCATTAACCTAGGTGTTTTATCATCTGTGCTGTATGGATGGAGAAGTCTTAAGGATACTGTAAGAATACAACTGAAAGCCAGAGGCAGGAGGCTTAAATTCAAAACTTGAGAACACCAGAAAACTCCTGATTCCAGGGAACATTAATCAATAAGACCTCATCCAAAAGCACCCATACCTACTCTGAAATCAAGCTCCACCCATGAGCCAACAAGTTCCAGAACAAGACATACCATGCTAATTCTCCAGCAACACAGGAACACAGCCATGAGCATTAAAATACAGGCTGCCCAAAGTCATGCCAAACCCACAGACACCCCAAAATGCACTACTGGACACTTCATTGCACTCCAGAGAGAAGAGATCCAGCTCCACCCACAAGAACACAGATGCAACCTTCCCTAACCAAGAAACCTTCACAAGCCACTCATCATGGAGTGCTCCCACCCACGGGGAGCAACCTCCACAATAAAGAGGAACAATAAACTTCCAGCCTACAGAAAGGCGACCCCAAACACAACAATCAAAACAAAATGAAAAGGCAGAGAAATAATCAGCAGGTAAAGGAAACATGATAAACCAAACCAAACAAAAGAGGAGGAGATAGGGAGTCTACCTGAAAAGGAATTCAGAATAATGATAGTAAAGATGATCCAAAATCTTAAAAACAAAATGGAGTTACAGATAAATAGACTAGAGACAGGGACTGAGAAGATGCAAGAAATGTTTAACAAGGACCTAGAAGAAATAAAGAAGAGTCAATAAAAAATGAATAATGCAATAACTGAGATCAAAAGCACTCTGGAGGGAACCAACAGTAGAATAACCGAGGCAGAAGATACGATAAGTGAGGTGGAAGATAGAATGGAGGAAATAAATGAAGAAAAGAGGAAAAAAGAAAAAATAATTTAAAGAAATGAGGACAACCTCAGAGACCTCTGGGACAATGTTAAACGCCCCAACATTCAAATTACAGGAGTCACAAAAGAAGAAAACAAAAAGAAAGGCCGTGAGAAAATACTTGAGGAGATAATAGTTCAAAACTTTCCTAAAATAGGGAAAGAAATAGCCACCCAAGTCCAAGAACAGGATAAACCCATGGTAAAACACCCCAAGACACATATTAATCAAATCAATGAAGATCAAATACAAAGAGCAAATATTAAAAGCAGCAAGGGAAAAACAACAAATAACTCACAAGGGGATCCCCATAAGGATAACAGCTGATCTTTCAATAGAAACTCTTCAGGCCAGAAAGGAATGACAGGACATACTTGAAGTGATGAAAGAGAAAAACCTACAACTCAGATTACTGTACCCAGCAAGGATCTCATTCAAATATGAAAGAGAAATTGAAAGCTTTATAGACAAGCAAAAGCTGAGAGAATTCAGCACCACCAAACCAGCTCTTCAACAAATGCTATAGGATCTTCTCTAGACAGAAAACACAGAAAAGGTTTATAAACTCGAACCCAAGACAACAAAGTAAATGGCAACAGGATCATACTTATCAATAATTACCTTAAATGTAAATGGGTTGAATGCCCGAATGAAAAGACAAAGACTGGCTGAATGGACACAAGAACAAGGCCCCTATATATGCTGTCTACAACAGACCCACCTCAAACCAAAGGACACATACAGACTGAAAGTCAAGGACTGGGAAAAGATATTTCACACAAATGGAGACCAAAAGAAAGCAGGAGTAGCAATACTCCTATCAGAAAAAAATAGACTTTGAAATAAAGACCTTGAAAAGAGACAAAGAAGGACACTACATAATGATCAGAGGATCAATCCAAGAAGAAGATATAACAATTATAAACATATATGCACCCAATATAAGAGCACTGCAATATGTAAGGCAAATGCTAACAAGTATGAAAGGGAACATTAACACAATAATAATGGGAGATGTTAATACCCCATTCACACCTATGGATAGATCAACCAAACAGAAAATTAGCAAGGAAACACAAACTTTAAATGATACAATGGACCAGTTAGACCTAATTGATATCTAAAGGACATTTCACCCCAAAACAATCAATGTCACCTTTTTCTCAAGTGCACATGGAACCTTCTCCAGGATAGATCACATCCCAATACCCAGTTGTGGTTGTGAATGGTGATAGAAGCAAGGTCTGATGCCATAAAGAGCAATATTGCATAGGAACCTGGAATGTCAGGTCCATGAATCAAGGCAAATTGGAAGTGGTCAAACAGGAGACGGCAAGAGTGAACGCTGACATTCTAGGAATCAGCAAACTAAAACGGACTGGAATGGGTGAATTTAACTCAGATGACCATTATATCTACTACTGCAGGCAGAATCCCTCAGAAGAAATGGAGTAGCCATCATGGTCAACAAAAGAGTCCGAAATGCAGTACTTGGATGCAATCTCAAAAATGACAGGATGATCTCTGTTCATTTCCAAGGCAAACCATTCAATATCACAGTAATCCAAGTCTATGCCCCAACCAGTAACACTGAAGAAGCTGAAGTTGAATGGTTCTATGAAGACCTACAAGACGTTTTAGAATTAACACCCAAAAAAGATGTCTTTTTCATTATAGGGGACTGGAATGCTAAAGTAGGAAGTCAAGAAACACCTGGAGTAACAGGCAAATTTGCCCTTGGAACCTAAATCAAATCCCTTATGACTATACAGTGGAAGTGAGAAATAGATTTAAGGGCCTAGATCTGATAGATAGAGTGCCTGATGAGCTATGGATGGAGGTTCGATACAGTATACTAACACATATATATGGAATTTAGAAAGATGGTAACGATGACCCTATATTTGAGACAGCAAAAGAGACACAGATATAAAGAACAGACTTTTGGACTCTGTGGGAGAAGGCAAGGGTGAGATGATTTGAGAGAACAGCATTGAAACATGTATATTACCATATGTGATATAGATGACCAGTCTGTGTTTGATGCATGAAACAGGGCACTGGAACAACCCTGAGGGATGGGATGGGGAGGGAGGTGGGGGGGTACAGGATGGGGGACACATGTACACCCATGGCTAATTCATGTCAATGTATAGTAAAAACCACTATAATATTGTAAAGTAATTAGCCTCCAATTAAAATAAATAAATTTAAAAAATAAAATAAAAATAAAAAATAAATTAAAAAAAATATATCTTAGAAAATTGAATCTAGTAACAAACGGAACAAATGATACATCATGACAAGGTAGAGGAGAAAATTTTCAACGACCATTTTAGGCTTTGTTGTTGTTTTAGCTGCTAAGTCGTGTCTGTCTCTTTTGTGACCCCATGGACTGTAGTCTGCTAGGTTCTTTCTGTCCATGGAATTTTCCTGGCAAGAATACTGGAGTGGGTTGCCATTTCCCTCTCCAAGTGATCTTCCCACCCAGGGATCGAACCCACATCTCCTGCATTGCCAGATGGATTCTTTACTGCTGAGCCACCAGGGAAACCCATTTTAGGCCTTAGGGGGACTCAGTAAAGCTAAAGCCCATGGTAAGTTGAAATAGAACAAAATAAGACAGCCGTGGGGCTAAGGGAAGATGCTATGTATGTGCAATGTATTTAAATGTACAGAAAAAGATCTGTGTTTCCATTTCTGACAATATTAGACAAAATACACCACTAGTGAACATATATAAAGCCTGGATGTGTATAAAGTCCTAGAATTGCAAGGGAGGTTTCCTTGAGCTGGTCTTTGGATACCTCTCTAGTATCTTTCCACACCAACTGTGCACATTATTTACCAGCAATACCAGTGAGGCTTGCAACAAGACCCCAAAACCCCATTTTTTTCCAATCCTTCTATCCTCCACCCATCTCTCCTCCTTGGCAACCCCAACTGTGTTCTCTGTGTCCATGAATCTGTTTTTGTCTCATGCGGCTGCTAAATCACTTCAGTCGTGTCCGACCCTGTGCAATCCCATAGCATAGATATGCTCATTTGTGTCATATTTTAGATTCTACATATAAGATATTTGTCTTTGCCTTATTTCACTCAGTATGATGATCTCTAGATCTATTCATGTTGCTGCAAGACATTATTTCATTCTTTTTATAGCTGAGTAGCATTCCATTGTATATATGGACCACATCTTCTTTATCCATTCATCTGTTGATGGACATTTAGGTTGTCTCCATGTCTTGGCTATTGTAAATAGTGCTGCTATGAACATTGGGGTGTATGTGTCTTTTGAATTACTGTTTTGTCTGGGTATATGCCCAGGAGTGGGATTGCTGGATCATATGGTAGTTCTAGTTTTAGTTTTCTGAAGAACCCTCATACTGTTTTCCATAGTGGCTGCACCAGTTTACATTCCCACCAACAGTGTAAGAGGGTTCTCTTATCTCTAGGTCTCTGCCTCTCCTACCCCCAGTCTCCTGGTCAGTTACTACTTGTCCTTGTCATACCCAGGCTCTCTCTCCCAGGAGAACTTCTCTGTTCCCATAGTCTCCTGTATGGATCACCAGCATACATGCTTTTATCCATATGTGTGTTTCTCTCTCCAACTGAGCTGAAAGCTGCATAAGAGAAGAAATTCCATCTGACTCAAATGCATCTTAGCATACAGTAGAATAGGCCTTTATTGTCTGAACTGAACCTGAAACACAAAAAGTAGATGTTCTAAAGAGAGTAATGACATATCTAGGAAGATGCCCTGGAGGAGGGCATGACAACCCGCTCCAGGACTGTTGCCTGGAGAAGTCCATGGACAGAAGAGCCTGGTGGGCTATTCCATGGTGTCACACAGAGTCAAACACAACTTAGCACGCACAGTGACATATGGATTTTATAAAAGTGAGAAATGTTCTTTATTTTTTTAAAAATGCCAAGGAATACATCAAAGTACAAAAAGGAAATCTGCAAATCCCCCTGGCAAGATCCAGTGTCTACAGATCCAACGATGGCGACAGAGAATATAACAGTCCAGATACTCTGAAATCATTTCATAAGAATACAGTGGGACTAGAAATGTTATATCTAATAAAACATAAGAAATGTAATAATACTTTAACTTAACTTGAGGAATAAAACCTGAAGTGAATCTGGAGGAATTTTCAGAACCATTCACAAATGTTTCCACATCAGGAGCAGTATTAGTGAGTTTTTAAAAGTGTTTCAAACTCCCAGGTAGATGATCTGCATTTGGCAGAGTAGTTAACAACTTCAATTACTGTATAACTTTGGGACTGGTTAAAGAGTTCCCAAGAGGAAAGAAAAGTTTTACTCAGAAACAAAATGTATTGAGTTAAGCAATTTGAAGTTAAAAAACAATTATTATTAAGAGCTTCACTGTTTTTTTTTTTTAACTTTACAAAATTGGTTTTCATTACTTGCACTCTTGGTTCAATAAAAAGGCTTTTAAATTGGCTCTGTTTAGAATTTAATAAGCTCCTTAAAAGTGATGCAAATATTTCTTAAATCCTGAAATAAGCTTTCCACTGCATTCAAATGTGCCCATCTGAAAATGTTGACTTCAATCAATGGAATTTAACAGATGTACCTAACTGAAGGATTACTCAGTGAGATTCTGCACTTCCCTACAAAATACAATGCAGGAGAGCCACTGTGCCTGCCTTTCTGGAACTTACAATCTGGTAGAAATGTGTTCATTTGTTCCTTAAATATTTTTCACAAAAGATGATAACGTGCCCAGCACTGTGCAATACACAGTGGTTGTGATGTCTACATCACACCAAGGGAAAATGATGAGTAAAGAGATCACTGTAGAAAAATACAGTCATAGAGCTCAAGTATCTCATCAGTGCAGTCTCTACCATCATGGTGGTATCAGTTCCCGAGACAAGAAAAGCATAAAGGAAACCAGTTTGGGGTCAATGTTACCAAGGTTTTTTCAGTTGTCTGGTCTCACAGCTTCAGGGGATAACTGAATCTGTTTTAAGTAAACTGATTTTGAGATTCCTATGAGGAACTCAGAAGAAAAGTCAATCCCCAGTTCTTACAAAATCAGTACTCTACTGCAATTGATTTCCAGTCCCTAAACCTGAGGGTCTTGCTTTGCAGATGCTTTCTAAAAAGAGTGATGGACCCTACTGTATGTAAAATAGGTAACTCATAAGGACCTGCTGTATAGCACAGGGAACTCTACTCAATACTCTGTAATGGCCTATATGGGAAAAGAATCTGAAAAAGAATAGATACACATATATGATTAACTGATTCACTTTGCTGCACACCTGAAACTAACAGAACATTGTGAATCAACTATACTCCAAATAAAAATTAAAAATAAAAAGGAGTGATGGAAAGTTTAAGAATCTGGCCTCTAGAACCAGGGTGTTTGATTTCAGTCCTAGCCTCTCTCACTGGTGAGTTATGCGATTGTGGATTACTTACTAAATTTCTTTGTGCCTCAGCTTCTTCATCTTTAAAATGGGGATAATAATACTACCTATATAATAATTTGAGGCTTCAATTGAATAGCAGATATTTGGTAATTGTTAACTGTTTTATTTTTGAAGTGAGGAAATAGAAAAGAGGCCCATGGATAGAACATGAGTGAGTGGGCACACTTACAGGGCAGGGGGGAGATGGAAAGCCAGAGAGGAAAGTAGAGAAAGGACAGAAGAGTTGGAAGGTAGAGAACAGATTGTGCTGTCCTAGGAGGCAAGTAAGAGAGAGTCTCCAGAAACAGGAAGACGTCGGCTTCAGACACTGCAGTTTAAGGAAAAAAGATCAATGTATTTGGGGAGTAGGAGGTCCTTGCTGATCTTTAAGACATGAGCACCACTGGCAAATACCGCTTTCTTGTTACCTGGTTTGCTTTGAAGTAGTACAACTGCTAGCCATTTGTTACTTCCTCTGCGATACTATTTGACTGATTTCTTGAAAGATGAAATATTGTGTAATGAGATACTGTCTGACTCCATACTGGCTCTAGCAAGAGCTAGAGCAGTTTTTTTTGTTTGGTTGGTTGGTTGGTTTTGTTTTAATATTTATTTGGCTGTGCCAGGTCTTAGTTTTGGCATGCAGGATTTTTAGTTGTGGCATGTGGTATCTAGTTCCCTGACCAGGGACTGAACCCAGGGCCCCTGCATTGGGAGTGCAGAGTCTCAGCCACTCTGAGAAGTCTCAGTTTCTCATCAGGGAAGTCCCTAGAACAATGATTCTTAACTTCTCATTTTCAAAATACCAGAATTTGTATTTTTTTGTAATAATACATTAGCTCCCAACGATGACAATGATTAATGAGTAATGTAGTACTGGGTTTGCTGGTAAAGAATCTGCCTGCAATGCAGGAGACCCCGGTTCAATTCCTGGGTTGGGAAGTTCCCCTGGAGAAGGGATAGGCTACTCTCTCCAGTATTCTTGAGCTTCCCTGATGGCTCAGACAATAAGCAATCTGTCTGCAATGCAGGAGAGATGGGTTCGATCCCTGGGTTGGGAAGATCCCCTGGAGAAGAGCATGGCAACCCACTCCAGTATTCTTATCCGGAGAATCCCCATGAAGAGAGGAGCCTGGTGGGCTACAGTCCATGGGGTTGCAAAGAGTCAGGCACAACTGAACGGCTAAGCACAGCACACAATGTAGTACTAGAAAACAACACTTGTCAGAAAATTTTCAAAACCACTATCTCACTCAATGTTATTTCAGAGTACCACAGTGAATGCAAGGTCTGGCAAACATAAACATATTGAAATTCATCTATGAATCAAATATATGCCTAGCGATTAATATTATGGGACAAACTGTTTCTGGGTACCTGCTTTTTGTTACACACTAAGATGTGTTCTTTGGAAAGAATGATGTTTGGAAGGAATGATGCTAAAGATGAAACTCCAGTACTTCGGCCACCTCATGCAAAGAGTTGACTCATTGGAAAAGACTCTGATGCTGGGAGGGATTGGGGGCAGGAGGAGAAGGGGACGACAGAGGATGAGATGGCTGGATGGCATCATGGACTCGATGGACGTGAGTTTGAGTGAACTCTGGGAGATGGTGATGGACAGGGAGGCCTGGTCTGCTGCGATTCTTGAGATCGCAAAGAGTCAGACACAACTGAGCGACTGAACTGAACTGAAGATGTGTTCTGGGAATTGGTGGATGGTTTGACCTAGTCCTAAACCTCAAAGTTCAGGAGAGAGAGGTAAACAGTCTTAATGTAACCCGATCAGTCTATGGAAGGCACAAAATACAATGTGTAAACTGCAGTGTGGGAAACCCGGGTTCGATCCCTGCGTTGGGAAGATCCCCTGGAGAAGGAAATGGCAACCCACTCCAGTACTCTTGCCTGGAAAATTCCAGGGACTGAGGAGCCTGGTGGACTACAGTCCATGGGGTCGCAAAGAGTCAGACACGACTGAGTGACTTCACTCACTCACTCAGACTGGCAAAAGAAGGTCCCACTTAGCCTGGAGAAGTTTAGAAGTTGAACTAAGGAGGTGACATTTGAACTGAATCTTGAAGGCTGAACAAGGATTTACCAGGTAGAAAAGAGAGAAAAGGAAGTCTCACTTTTTAGAAAAGTGAGTCAGATGTCCTGACATCAAAACAGAATGTCCCCAGAGGTTTGTACATATCTACAGATTTTTCATTGGCAATTACAACATTCAGATACTTTTAGATAGAACCAGCTGGTTTATTTGAGGGAAATTTCAACTTCTAATTATATTTTGTTTTCTAGAAGTCTGCATGTAACAATGAGTTCTTTTTTTAAAAAAAAAAAAAACAGGTTCTGCTTTGACTGGATATATGCAGCACATCAAAGAGAAAGATATACTGAGAGAGAGCCTGAGAGTATTAAGTAAGAATGATTTTCAAGTAAGGTCACAAAAGCATCCACATTTTGTGTTAGAGGGTTTATAAGGGGTTTCCAATTCCACCCCCAGGTTCGATGTTTCATGAGAAGGGATCACAGGACTCAGCATATGTTGTACTCATGTCTTAGAGGTTGTTCTCACGTCTAAGATTTATCACAGTGAAAAGACACACAGCACAATTGGCATAGGGCAGAGGTGTGTGGGGCAAAGTCCAGGGAAGAGACCTGGGGCAATTTTCCAAGAATTCTCTCCCAGTGGAGTCATAAACAAGTTGTGACAACACATGTGAAATGTTGCCAACTGTGGAAGGTCCTTATAGGTTTGGTGTCTAGCGTTTCTATTGGCTGCTCATCATGTCGGCATCCCTTGCCTGGCACATCCCCAAATGCCACACTCCCAGAAGGAAAGCAGGTGTTCAGCATAAACCTTCATGGTTACACAAACAGTTCAGGCACAGTGAGCTGCCCTTATCAGTTCTAGAAATGGTGGGAACTCCCCTGATGTCCAAGTTCCCAGACTTCAGCCAAGAACCAACCTTGCTAGCAGGACTTCCCAAGGATAAGCAGTCAGGCACGATATGTTAACTCATTCTAAAGTTAATATTTGTTCCATGAGTACTTTTTCTTTATTTCTGGGTTGTTTCATCATTGGATTCTCTTGAGATCTAAAGCACAGGTCTATGAGTAGAACTGAATTAACATTCAATTGGATTTTGAGTGTGTGTGTGTGTGTGTGTGTGTAAAATAATCATTGTGCCTGAATCAGCCTAAACATTAAGAGTTGCAAATGTCTGGTGTCTTTCCATTATGGCTACTATCCTTTTTAAATTTTACTGAAGTATATTAATAGTTGATCTACAATGTTGCGGTAATTCCTGCTACAGAGCAAAGTGACTCAGTTATATACATATATACATTATTTTTTTCATATTCTTTCCTATCATGATTTATCATAGATTATTGAATATGGTTCTATGAGCTATGCAGTAGGACTTGTTATTTATCCATTTTATATATGCTAGTTTGTATCTGCTAATCCTAAACTCCCAATCCTTCTCACTCTACCTCTTGGCAACTATAAGCCTGTTCTTTATGTCTGTGAGTCTGTTTCTGTTCATAGATATGTTCATTTGTGTCATATTTTAGATTCCACATAAAAATCATACCATGTGATATTTGTCTTTCTGACTTACTTCATTTAGTATGATCATCTCCAGGCCCATCCATGTAGTTGCAAATGGCATTATCTGGTTCTTTTTTACAGCTGAGTAGTAATCCATCATGTGTGTGTGTGTGTGTGTTTATCTATTCATCTGTCAATGGACCTTTAGGCTTTTACATGTCTTGGTTATCATAAATAATGCTGCTATGAACATAGGGATGCATGTATCTTTTTCAATTATGATTTTCTCTGCATATATGCTCAAGTGGGGCTTCCCCATACACCTGTAATGCAGGAGCCACAGGAGACATGGGTTCAATCCCTGGGTTGGGAAGATCCTCTAGAGAAGGGCATGGCAACCCACTCCAGCATTCTTGTCTGAAAAATTCATGGACAGGTGAGCCTGGGGGGCTACAGTTCATAGGGTCGCAAAGAGTCAGACACAACTGAAGTAACTTAGCATGCATACACGCATGCCCAAGAATGGGAATTTTGGATCATATGTTAGCTCTATTTTTAGTTTTTTGATGAACCTCCACACTGCTTTCCATAGTAACTGCACCAATTAACATTCCCACCAACAGTGTAGGTAGGTTCCCTTTTCTCTACACCCTCTACAGCATTTATTATTCATTGACTTTTTAATGATGGCCATTCTGACCAGTGTGAGGCGGTATCTCATTGTAGTTTTAATTTGCATTTCTCTAAAGATTACAGTTACTACGGTTTGAAGTCCTCACCCAGATGAGTAATTACAAGAAAGTCTTGTGGCCTACTGTCAATGTGATATTTTAAAAATCATCCTTCAGCCATTAAAATTTGCTTCACCTACTCTTAACATCAGTTTTCTCCATGCAGGTGCTCATGGAGAGAACAAAAGAATATTCTTCTGAGCAACATTTCTTTTTGACTTCAGTCACATTTTTCTCTTTAATGTCCATACCTCATTTGCTGTGTATGAAACAGTAATTCCATTTTTTGTACTGAGTTTGCTTATGAGTCAGATTTTTACTTCTCTTTCTTTGTTTACTGTGTGGTTGACGTGTATGTAACACACATTCCTGCATAAAGCAAAGTCTTCCCAAACTGAGAAGAATTTGAAATTGGTGATAATCACATTTATCAAGGTAAAACTTTTATTTCATTTCCTAAGAATTCTCCTATATCATCTGATGCCCAAATTTTACAGATTAATTAATTTTTACTCCTAGAAGATTACAATATTTCAAATAATGACTCTCCTATATATGTTCTTGACATTGGAATGAAAACTGACCTTTTCCAGTCCTGTGGCCACTGCTGAGTTTTCCAAATTTGCTGGATATTGAGTGCAGTACTTTAACAGCATCATCTTTTAAGATTTGAAATAGCTCAACTGGAATTCCATCATCTCCATTAGCTTTGTTCGTAATGATGTTTCCTAAGGCCTACTTGACTTCACACTCCAAGATGTCTGGCTCTAGGTGAGTGATCACACCATCGTGGTTATCTGGATCATGAAGATCTTTTTGGTATAGTTCTGTGTATTCTTGCCACCTCTTCTTAATATCTTCTGCTTCCGTTAGATCCACACCATTTCTGTCCTCTATTGTGCCTACCTTTCATGAAATGTTCCCTTGGTAGCTCTAATTTTCTTGAAGAGATCTCTAGTCTTCCAGATGTTCAAGGTGGATTTAGGAAAGGCGGAGGAACCAGAGATCATATGATCCAACATCTGTTGGATCATAGAAAAAGCAAGAGACTTCCTGAAAAACATCTATTTCTGCTGTCTTGATATGCCAAAGCTTTTGACTATGTGGATCACAACAAACTATGGAAAATTCTTCAAGAGATGGGAATACCAACCATCTTACCTGCCTCCTGGGAAATCTGTATGCAGGTCAAGAAGCAACAGCTAGAACCGGACATGGAACAATGGACTGGTTCCAAATTGGGAAAAGAGTATGTCGAGGCTGCATATTGTCACCCTGGTTATTTAACTTATATGCAGAGTACATCATGCAAAATGCCAAGCTGAATGAAGCACAAGCTGAAATCAAGATTGCTGGGAGAAATATCAATAACCTCAGATATGCAGATAACGTGACCCTTATGGCAGAAAGCGAAGAGGAACTAAAGAGTCTCTTGGTGAAAGTGAAAGAGGAGAGTGAAAAGCTGGATCAAAACTCAACATTCAAAAAACTAAGATCATGGCATCCAGTCCCATCCCTTCATGGCAAATAAATGGGGATGCAGTGGAAATAGTGACAGATTTATTTTCTTGGACTCCAAAATCACTGCAGATGGTGACTGCAGCCATGAAATTAAAAGACACTTGCTCCTTGGAAGAAAAGCTATGACCAACCTAGATAGCATATTAAAAAGCAGAAACATTACTTTACCAACAAAGGCCTGTCTAGTCAAAGCTATGGTTTTTCCAGTAGTCATGAATGATGTGAGAGGTGAACCATAAAGAAAGCTGAGCACCGAAGAATTGATGCTTTTGAACTGTGGTGTTGGAGAAGACTTTTGAGAGTCCCTGGGCAGCAAGGAAATTAAACCAGTCCATCCTAAAGGAAATCAATTCTGAATATTCATTGGAAGGACTGATGCTAAAGCTGAAGCTCTAATACTTTGGCCACATGATGTGAAGACTGACTCCTTGGAGAAGACCCTGATGCTGGGAAATATTGAAGGCAGGAGAAGGGGACGACAGAGGATGAGATGGTTGGATGGCGTCACTGACTCGATGGACATGAGTTTGAGCAAGCTCTGGGAGTTGGTGATGGACAGGGAAGCCTGATGTGCTGCAGTCCATAGGGTCACAAAGATCTGGACACGACTGAGCGACTAAACAGAACTGCTATATGTCCTTCGAATCCTTATTCCCCCCAACACTGATTTCAATTGATTATATATTTATTTTTATTTATTCATGGAATAGGGTTTCCCTGGTGGCTCAGGGGTAAAGAATCTGCCTGCAATGCAGGAAACTTGGGTTCAATCCCTGGATCTGGAAGATCCCTTGGAGGAGGGCATGGCAAACCACTCCAGTATTCTTGCCTGGAGAATCCCATGGACAGAAGAGCCTGGGGGCTATAGTCCATAACGTCACAAAGAGTCAGACATGACTGGGTATGCATGCTTGTTTTTCTGGAATAAATATTTATTTAAAGTATATCACTTGCCTTCTAGGTGTTATGTTTACAAATAATGAAGAAATCAAGGTTACTATTTTCAAAGAATTAAAAATCTAATAGGAAAGTCAAACAGGTTTAAAAAATACAAGTATCTAGAAAATATCAAGTATTCAGGGCATGGAGTAAGTAGAAGGGATATGGTTCAAGAAAGTCAGAAAAAAAATTGAGATGCATGAATTTAGTCTTAAAAGATAAGCAGGAATTCATCAGAGGACTTCTAATATTCTGCATATACAATGACCTATACAGGAGGAAAACTTAACCTTTCTTCTCTTGTAGGGTCTTTGGCTGGTCTAATAGTTAAATTGACATAAGACAGATGAACAGGAGAAAAAATATTTAATTCATGCTTATTGGAACTCATAGAAATATGAGACTCAAAGAAGTGACCAAAACAAGGAGCTTTCATTTTCATACCTTTTAGACAAAAAGCTAATAGATTCATGAAGAATATACAAGACAAGTTTGGACTTAGGGTAATAAGTTAGTGAAGAAATAACAAGATTTGTTTATATAGCCTTCTCAGCCCTGAATTCCCTATCTCAGGTGATAAGGATGCCCTCTCTCCTCCTGGTACAGGGAGGGTACGTTTTATGTGAGAGGTTTATTTCCTGATTTCAGAGGAACAAAGGAGGCTCAGAGTGTCTTTCTTTCACTGTGTGTGCTAGGTGGCTTCAGTCATGTCCAACTCTGTGAGACCCGCCAGGCTCCTCTGCTGTGGGTTCCTATTTCTTAATTAATTTTAGTTCAAAATAATGAATATGCCAAAGTGGCATATTTGGGGGTGGCCTGCCCTGAACCCCATCAGTGCCAAAAAAATGGAAACATGAAGGGCATGTTCAAGGAATTGCCAGGAGCTTAGTAAAACTAGCTTGCCAAGGTTGAGGCATGTGACAAGAGGTAGAAATGAAGATTATCAGAGACCAGACCATGAAGGGACTTGGAAACTGCTTGTGAATGGAGATGTTGTCCTGCAGGG
>SJYT01014991.1:354226-398340 GCA_006410635.1 Cephalophus harveyi | reverse complement strand
TTCAGGGCAGACTGAAGGGGATGAAGGCAGGAGCTATTGAGTCCAATTAGGAAGATGTTGGCTAATCCTGAAGGGGAATTAGGAGGGCCTGACCTAAAGGATAGAATTATTCTTAATTCAAGACCATCTTTTAAGTTGTATTCAAAAAAGAGACTGTGATGGACTTGGGCAACATCTGTAATATGTAATATGTAATTTCCTAGGATCATCTTGAGTAATATATACACATTGTCTAGCAAAGAGTGGCCCAGTCACACCACATATGCTTTGCAACACTTTCCTTTTTCCATCCCCTATAGGACATCTTAAACTTTTACTTCCCTTTATTCATGTGTCACATGACACTTATATTAGCACATGAGGAACTAACTTGTCCTTTGTCACCAAGGCATAAAATTTCATGATATGATTAAATCATACATCTAACCAGTCCCCTGCTAATGGACTTTCAAGTTGTTGTCATTAGTATTTTTATTTTTACTCTCATTGCTATTACAAAGTGTTATAATTCCCATCCTTGTGTGTTTATGTTTGAGTGAGTGCACAAGTATTTCTGAATAATAGAGTCAATAATATGTATTTCAAACTTTCATAAATAACACTGGGTCTCTTTTGCCCACTGATTCCCAACTGGGTGAGAGAGAGCTGCCCCTCTGTGTTGCCTGGGAAACTTGTCAAAACCACCTGGCACCTACTCCCTCTGGGCCATTCTTACATGCATACCTTGATCAGATTCTGGGGGATGGAGACAGGGGGAAAACAAGGAATATGCAGTTTCCTGGGTATTTTTGTTCCATGCCTTCCTCTCTTGAGGACCATTGCTTTAGCGCTTCTAATTAGGAGACTGATGCTCTGAACTAATTCATTTTCTACTGGAGAGAGCTTGCGTTGGCCACAGTCCTCGCAAGAGAAAATGTTCCTTTAATATTTGCAGCCCTCTATTCTTCAAGAAGCAACTCTTTTTTTTTTTCCCAGAGTCAACATTGCTTAATGTGAACACTTCCCAGTTCAAAAGAATAGGTCAGTGATGGTCTACAAAGCAGGATGGAATCCAATAATTTCTCTTCTTCATCTGCAGTCCTCTAGTCAAAACCATATTTAACCACATAGGGCCTAAGTGCCTCACTCACTTCATCCTTATCCCAACCCTATACTTGAGGTGATTATCCTGAAAACTCATCAATAAGAATGTTAATATTTTGGAGGGAAAAAAAGTTAGTAGACAAAATACTCAGGTTGCTCTCAGTAAGATAAGAACCTGCCTGAAATTGGACATAAAAGGCAAAAACACTATTAACTCCTTTAACAATTTTCATACAAGCAATTGAATCTTTTTGTAACTTCCCTGGAAAAGAAAATTTAAAGTGTCAACACATTTTACTAGAATTCAAAGGCCCAAGATTTAAAAGAAAGAACTAAACTTTAGAACTTTAGAGACTAATTATCTAAGAAGAGAGAAAAATGGAAGTTGGAGATATTTTTTAAATAGCTGCCAACCACAGGAAACTCAACAGTCTGGAGGATAATCAATAGCTGCTCTCCATTTTTACCAGGAATAAGTCACTTAGACATAGCCTTGAATTACACATAAAGACAAATTTACCACATTTCTTAAAGCAAATCTTCATTCTAGTTAAAGTACTTAGAGATGCATTTAAGTGAGAGACAATGGATTATCCTTTCCTTTTAGAATGAGAAACTATATGAAAATTGTACCAAGTTGTACAATTTGGGGTACAATGGCTACCCTTGATGTGTCAGTTTTTCCTACTTCTGACGACGACTCTCTCCTTGACCAAACCTGTGTCAGGCTCTTCTGGGTCCTTGTCTCAACTAGGCCCCAGCCTTGGGTTCTGTCCTTGGCCCACTCAGTCCAGTGTTAGCAAGAATCCTCCTGCTGGGTCGGTTTAACAAAAATCCTCACTCTTGATATCTGACCAAATTCTTTATCCTCCACCTTCAATATCTTATCACTCTGGCCTTACTGAAGGCAGGAATCTTCAAGTCAATTTAACCAGAATCTTCCTTACCCTTTGATGCTTCCTCTTAGTAATTCTACATCCGAGGACCCCCACCCTGCTCTTTGGCTATGAATCTTCACTAGTCCTATTGTATTCAGATTGAAGCTGGATCTCTCACTCTCCCTGAAAATCTCCATTGCAATGGTCCCTGTTGAATAAAGACTTCCTTACTATCTTTAACAAAGCTGTGGAAGGTTATCAGGAAAAGCACAATAAACAAGGATCCAGTTGTTATGCAGATTTAGGTCCTTGTCACCTTCATTGATAAGAGTTCCTAGAGATTCAGTCATCTGACTAAGTGAATGAGCGCACGCACACGCACGCGTGCACACACACACACACACACACACACACACACACGCAAACACACACACTTTTCCTGGTACAGAGAAGGAGATTCCTTGAAAAATGGAGACCTCCGTTATAAATTTAAATGTCTTTTTCAGAGGGTAACTTCTATGTGATTTTCAGATTTTCTCCTATGTCTTCTTTTTCTTAAAAATAACCAGCTCAAGATAATCCTTACACCAAAGAGGCATAGTGTCAACTACAAGTTGGCACTTGCCATGGGCACTTGCCATCTACCTCTACAAGGATTTAATCATGTGCTGCTGCAGCTGCTGACCTTCAATATCCCCCGAAAGGAGTTCAGGATGGAGTGCAGAAATGAAGCAGTCTGTGCTGGGTGGGGGATGGGGACTAGGACTAGCAGGACAGGTCTTCAGATAGTTAGGTATTCTCAGGAGCCAATTTCATGAGACCAATTCTTGTATCTCCTCATATCTAGACAAGTACTAAAATCCTTTATAGTGACAACTGTTTCTCATGACTAGCAAAAGCTTCACAAGACTAGCAGAAACCTTCTGGAAAAATATAGGCTTGATTGCCTGTATTCTCCCTTCACCAAAATCATTTCCCCTAATAAAGTCCTCACACATTTATTCTTGCCTGGGTGTCTGCTTGTCAGAGGATCTGCTCCAAGACAACATTCTTTTGAAATACCCAAACAAACTTTCTGGTCAACCCAATACATGACATATGATTGCATTTATGCCAAGTTCTGAAACAAGTGGAACTAGCCTATGGTAGAAGAAAATCAGAGCCATTGTTTATTCTGGGGGCAAAGACTAACTAGAGAAGGGTATAAAGAAATTTTGCTTTGTATCTCGATAAGGATTAGGGTTACACCGGCGTGTACATTTGTCAAAACTCAGTAAATGTATACTAAAGATTTGTGCATTTCATTGTATATAAACTTTATATCAAAAGAAAAAAGCATAAATAAATTTTAAATTTTAACTAATGATATGCACTCTGAAGTATTTTTTGGGGTGAGGGGAGTCTTCAATTTACTTTGCAATGCATCAAAAAATAAAAGGGAACTTCATACTCGTTAGGATGGCTACTACAAGAAAATAGAAAATAGCAATTGTTGACAAAAGTGTGGAGAAATTGTATCAGTAAAATGGTGCACCTGCTATGAAAAACATTATGGAAGCTCTTCAGTAAAATTAAAAATAGAAATAGAATTACCATATGATCCAGCAATCCCACTTCTGGGTATATTCCCCAAAGAACTGAAAGCAAAACCTTGAACAGATATTTGTACATCCATGTTTGGAGCACCATTACTCACAATAGCCATGAGGTGGAAGCAACCCAAATGTTCACAGATGGATGAATAGATGAATAAAGTGTAGTGTATACATACAATCAAATACTGTTCAGCCTTTAAAAGGAAGGAGTTCATGTTGACCTGTGGACATGGAGGGCCAACTAGTAGTTACACTCAGATTTTCAACTGTGTGGAGAGTCAGTGCACTAACCTCTGTGTTATTCAAAGGTTAACTGTACTTATTAAGTATAAGAAATAGTTCAATAGTAATTCTGCTTAAATATGGAATTAGGTAGTTCCTGCACAGTTAACCTTTGAATAACACAGAGGTTAGTGCACTGACAGCGGAGAAGGCAATGGCACCCCACTCCAGCACTCTTGCCTGGAAAATCCCATGGATGGAGGAGCCTGGTGGGCTGCAGTCCATGGGGTCGCTAAGAACTGGACACGACTGAGCGACTTCACTTTCACTTCTCACTTTCATGTATTGGAGAAGGAAATGGCAACCCACTCCAGTGTTCTTGCCTGGAGAATCCCAGGGACGGGGGAGCCTGGTGGGCTGCCGTCTATGGGGTCGCACAGAGTCGGACACGACTGAAGTGACAGCAGCAGCAGCAGCAGTCTTCGGCAGAGATCAAGTGTGTGTTGGTAAGGAGAGTCAAATAGGACAATTGTCCGCTAGAAATTCTCAGAGCTAACTGAGACAGTGGCTCCCCCCATCCCCCAAGGTAATGACACAATGGTATGCAAATTCCCTAGTCAGCTGGCATCCAATTGCAGGGTGTTGTCTCTCTTAGGAAGGTCTTTATTATGATCGTAAGTGTGTCAGAATCACATGTTTGGTTAGATACTCCTTGGGGGAGCAGCAGGAGGGTGGGTCCCTTCCCAGGAGCACAACCTGTGATGTATTTAGCAGTTTCTAGCCCAAATACATCACTTCATGAGATGGCAGAAGACAGAGGCACTGTGTTCTTTCAGTGGCTCCTCCTCTGTCTGCGAGTTCTAGCCTTAACCACACAATGCTTGTGATGTTTGCCCAAGTCCTTTACTTAATACTTACTTAGACAATCACCTTGTAAAAACTATCAGAGAGGATTTAGAATGAGTCTGTAGGTCAGATATATGCATTAATGCACTTTTAGTTCACTATGGTTCTCATGACTTTAATGCCACCACAAACTGGTGTCTCCCAAAACTATATATCCAGCCTAGACCACTTCCTGATCTCCAGGTTTATATCCCAAATTGTATATCTAACAAGCATCTTTTAAAAAATTGAAGTATAGTTGATTTACAATGTTGTGTTAGTTTCAGTTGTACAGCAACGTGATCCTTTTATACATATATATGTCTCTATTATCTATTTATCTATTTCATTTGAGCTTCCCAGGTGGCTAAGTGGTAAAGAATCCACCTGCCAATGTAGAAGACACAGGAGATGTGGGTTCAATCCCTGGGTCGGGAAGATCCCCTGGAGTAGGAAATGGCAACCCACTCCAGTATTCTCGCCTGGAGAATCCCCATGGACAGAGGAGATTGGCGGGTTACAGTACGTGGGGGTCGCAAAGAGCTGGACATGACTAAGCACAGATGCACACACACACACACACACACACACACACAGGATAGCTGACCCAAGGGAATGATGTATTGGGTTGGTGAAAAAGTTCATTTTGATTTTTCCATAAATGAACTTTTTGGCCAACCCAGTGCTTTACACTAAATTACTTCAATCATTCTCATGCATGCTTTTGCTGAACCTCACCCCCTCCATCCTTCAGCTGCTGGATTTTGGACACAAACAAAGTCAGAGAGGTACCTCTGTCAACTTTTCTTCCTTCATAGAGCAGCAGAAGTGCTATGTACGCACAAAGATGTTTGTCCCAGCTGATTGATACACAAATGTGCACAATAGTACAGAGATTAATAATATGGGCTCTGCACTGGTCTACAACAACACCTATGTGTACCCATGGTGGGGTGAGGCCACAGGCTGGGGCTTCATGCTCTCCTCCATGCTGTGTGTGCCCCTCCACCTCCTGGGCTGCCTTCTCGGGGCTAAGGGGACCATGGCTCAGGGCTGGCAGCTCCTGACACAGCCGGTCTGGAGCCTTCACAATTGGAGTACAGACTTCCAGACCTGATGTCAGGGGCCTGACCACCCTGACCCCAATGTCTGAAAGCAGCAAAGTGATGGTGGTGGCTCACATCACCAGCTCACCCTCTTGTAGCCATAGCAGGCCCTGTTTTAGTCCCCCACCCATGCAGGGGCCTTGCCTTTCCCTGACAGTTACAGGAGTCTGCCTGAGGTGAGGGAGGGGAGGAAGCACCAGGGTACTTATAACTAAAATAATTTTTTCCATTTCTAATAAAATGCCAAAAAATAAAAAAGAACATGGTCTCTGGACCCAAACTACCTGGCCCGTATCCCTGCCCCAGTACTGTATCAGCTAGCAGTGATTTAGGCTACAAGTTACAGAAAAGCAGACCAGCAATGGTTTAAAGAAATAGTTCATTTTTCTCCCATTATACGAAATCTAAAAACAGGCACATCTTGGCCTTGGTTTGCAGGCTCCACAGTGTCAAATCTGGCATCTCCACAATTCTCTTGGCCTTTCATTTATGCTTGAAAGATGGCTGTGTGTGTGTAGTCACTCAGTTGTGTCTGACTCTTTGTGACTTCCTGGAGTGTAGTCTGCTAAGCGTCTCCATCCATGGGGATTCTCCAGGCAGGAATCCTGGAGTGGGTTGCCACGCCCTCCTCCAGGGGATCTTCCCAACCCAGAGATCTAACCCAGGTCTCCTGCATTGTAGGTAGATTTTTTACCATCCACTTAAATCATTTCTTACATATGCAAGATGGTAAGACATGCAAAGTCTTTGCTAGAAGCAATCAGAAAATTTCTACTTACATTTCATTGGTTTCTCCTAAATGCAAAGAAGCCTGAGATAGCAGAATTCGGCTTTACTAGTCTAAGGATGGAGGTGGACAAGGGAGAAAGTGTTGGGAATAGGTGTTGAGTTTGGTAACCAATACAGATACTATAGCTCTTCATTACTGGAGGATCTTGGGCAAGTTACTTCCCTCTCTCAACTTAGCTTTCTCATCAATAATGGGTATAATAATAAAATTTAGTTCATAAATTTTGCTGTGGGAAATAAATCAGCTATTATATACTAATGTTTAGAACTATGCCTGGAACATAGTAAGTCCTTAATTATGGTAGATATTATTTATCACACAGGAAAATCAAACATAACCAAACTGTTTATCACAACAGGATCAATTGCATAAATAAATCTGTTTTTTTTTTGGGAGAGTATAACAGAATACCATAGAATAGGTGGCTTAAAAACAAGAGAAACTCATTTTTTCACAGTTCTGGATGCTGGGAAGTCTAAGATCAAGGTGCCAACAAATTTAGTATCTGGTAAGGACCCACTGCATTTTGGACTCTTAACTTCCAGATGTTCAAGCTGGTTTTAGAAAAGGCAGAAGAACCAGAGATCAAATTGCCAACATCTGCTGGATCATGGAAAAAGCAAGAGAGTTCCAGAAAAACATCTATTTCTGCTTTATTGATTATGCCAAAGCCTTTGACTGTGTGGATCACAATAAACTGTGGAAAATTCTGAGAGAGATGGAAATACCAGACCACCTGACCTGCCTCTTGAGAAATCTATATGCAGGTCAGGAAGCAACAGTTAGAAATTGACATGGAACAACAGATTGGTTCCAAATAGGAAAAGGAGTACGTCAAGGCTGTATATTGTCACCCTGCTTATTTAACTTATATGCAGATGCTAAGGCTGAAACTCCAGTACTTTGGCCACCTCATGCGAAGAGTTGACTCATTGGAAAAGACTCTGATGCTGGGAGGGATTGGGGGCAGGAGGAGAAGGGGACGACAGAGGATGAGATGGCTGGATGGCATCACCCACTCAATGGACGTGAGTCTGAGTGAACTCCGGGAGTTGGTGATGGACAGGGAGGCCTGGCGTGCTGCAATTCATGGGGTCACAAAGAGTCAGACACAACTGAGCGACTGAACTGATCTGAACTGAAGGACCCACTTCCTGATTTATAGGCAGCCATCTTCTCACTGTGTCCTCAAAGTGGTGGACTGGTCCAGGAAGCTCCCTGGGGTCTCTTTATAAGGGCACTAATCCCATTCATGAGGGCTTCACCCTCATGACCTAATCACCTTCCAAATGCTCCACCTCTAGATACTGTCACTTTGGGGATTAGATTTCAACAGATACATTCAGTCTATAACAGTTCACTGATCCAACTGGCACACTATGTGTAGCCGTCAAGATGTCAGTTGATCATGATTGGTATTGTAACTTTGACCATATATTGTTCAGTGAATATAACAAGTTTTGGACAATACACAAGATATGATCTCTGTTATAAAAATAAACATCATTTTCAGGAATCAGAGATCTCCTAAGGCCTCAACTACTTCCTGCTTATGTGAGCCTTTTGCCATTTTCAGACAAAGAATTGACTTTGTTCTCTGAGGAAGTGACTTTAAAATTTTTTCCTAAATGTTCTGAAAGAATTTAAGAAATAACCAAGATGACTCATCTATAATTGTATAACTTAGTCCCCCAGAGAGTGTTTGACTCAATGAGTATGCCCTATGTGCTTAAGAATTTGAATTGAAAAAAAAAAAAATTGGATTTTTTTTAAGGAAGGAAATCAGATCTTTAAATGACACACTTCACCTTAACTTGAGAAACAAAGTACAGGTTCTCATTTCTGATAAGTCATACAATTTTTCCATAAAGAATGCTAATTTAATTTCCATATTCAAATATTAGAATCCTCAGATTTTTTTAAACAGCCCAAGAAATGTAGAAAATTTGTTTTCTCTGAAAGTATCCTTATGTCTTTGCCTCAAAGGTGGCTCTGATGGCTTCAGGCAGGCCCTTTCATCCTGTCATTGAGTCCCATCATTTCTTCAGCTCATTTTCAGGGCAAATTTTCTGTTACTAAAATAGAAGTGTTGACCAAACTATTTAACAGTAACAGTTTATCAACCTCTAAGCTTGAGCTTCAGTGTAAAGGAGCACTACCTTTCAGGAATTCATTTTCAAGTTTTATCCCCTCTGTAATATATTCAGTGTGATTTGGAATATCAAATCCTCTGTGGGGTTTGTCGATTTCACAGGCCTCTGAACTACTCATGTGTTCAGTGAATAAAAGAGCAGGCAAAATTTAAAAAAAAAAAAAGAGCAGGCAAAATTTGAAGCTGAAATTTAGATTGGAAAGTATAATTGTAGAGAAGATTTTAATGACACCTGCTAATTTTTAGGAGACCTGGGAGAGCCTTGCAGTGTTAGGCAATATCCAGAAAACACACACACACACAGGACTGGAACATAGCATCTAGAAGCATCAGTGGATCCTGTCATAACCCCATCCTCTCAAGGATCTGTCATATATTTTGCTTTCGTATCTCTCTGTAGATGGTGAACAGGCTTCTCAGGCGGTGCTAGTGGTAAAGAATCTGCCTGCCAATGCAAGAGACTTGAGAAACGTGGGTTCAATCCCTGGGTTGGGAGGATCCCCTGGAATAGGGCATGGCAACTCACTCCAGTATTCTTGCCTGGAGAATCCCATGGACAGAGGAGCTTAATGGGCTATAGTCCATAGGCTTGCAAAAAGTCAGACATGACTAAAGTGACTTAGCACACACATGTAAATGATGAACACATCGCTGGGGTTCTGGGTAATCACCAGCCCTCTGGTAAGAAAAATGGCAACATTGTTCCTCTTTGCACAACACACTGGCCCTCACCCTGAACAAGATGGTGTCTGAATTCCCTGCTGCTCTCATATAGGCGTGTAGGGGGGATACTTAAGTCGTTGCAGAGCCAGGAGATCAGCATCTTTAAGACTCAGTGTTGAACATCAAGTTAGCCAGCACCCTGGGCACCAGAGAGGGCCCCAAGTGTCTATATCTCACTTGTCCTCTCCTTTCTCACTTCAGTGCATGCCAGCCTGACCTTGACTTCTAGCACCTTCATTTCTTAGACTTGAAGGCATTCTCTGGCCACCAGAACCAGCTTTGCTTGCCATGGATTCATGCTCCACCCCTGGCTTAGCAGTCTTCACCCAAAGATGCTCAGGAGTGGATGATATACACCGTGCTCTCTAGACAGGATAACTCATTTTGCTAAGTCTTCTTCAGGACTGAACTCCAGTCGCTTCTAGTGGCAACTTGCTCAATAATCAACTATTTATTGGCTGCCTTCTCTTCCCTGTCTCCCTTCTGCATTTCCCTACCAGTGGTTCCTAGGATCACCCTCAGAAGAAACTGCTGCTGCTGCTAAGTTGCTTCAGTTGTGTCCAACTCTGTGCGACCCCATAGATGGCAGCTCACCAGGCTCCTCCGTCCCTGGGATTCTCCAGGCAAGAACACTGGAGTGGGTTGCCATTTCCTTCTCCAATGCATGAAAGTGAAAAGTGAAAGTGAAGTCACTCAATCGTATCCGACTCTTCGCGACCCCATGGACTGCAGCCTACTAGGCTCCTCCGTCCATGGGATTTTCCAGGCAAGAGTGCTGGAGTGGGGTGCCATTGCCTTCTCCGCAGAAAAAACTACCTGTTTCCAAATCTTTGTCTCAGGATTGCTTCTGGGAAAATCCAAATGAAAACACAGATACTGAAACCAAGTACAGGGAGGAACATAGCAAATATCCCCCACAGCCTGATGAGGCAGTGAAGTAAGTGCAGGCTTCAGAGGTGGATATGACTGGTTTCTAATCCCAAACCATCTGTATCCTAAGTCTGTAACTCTGGCCAAGTTATATATGATCTTGGAGTCTCAGTTTACTCACTTGCAATATCCTTCCTCATAGAGTTGTTGTATTAAACAAGGTAACCGATGTAAAGGGCCCAGAATATAGGATGAACTTGAAAGTGGATAAGGAAAAATGGTATAGATGATCTTATATACAAAACAGAAATGGAGGCACAGATGTAGGGAACAAATATATGGACACCAAGAGGGGTAGGAGAGTGTGGGATGAACTTGGAAATTAGGTTTGACATATTTACACTATTGATGCTATGCATAAATTAGATAACTAATAAGAACGTGCTATATAGCTCAGGGAACTCTACTCAGTGCTCTGTGGTGACTCAAATGGGAAGGAAAATCAAAAAAGAGGGGATATATGTATACAAATGGCTGATTCACTTCACTGTACAGTAGAAACTAACACAACATTATGAAGAAACTATACTCCAATAAAAATTAATTTTAAAAAAAGAAAGTGGATGAGATTACTATTACTTCAAGCCTCCCAACTCCCACCCCAGGCTACGCGATGGAACAGAAAACTGTACTTTTTGTTTTAAAGTGACTTCCCAAAGAGAACTGTTTTTCACACTCATACACACAGTTCCAATTTCTCCCAAACACCACGGAATGTGGAAATGACCCTTACTCCAGCCTGATTCAGGCAAGGAAAATGTTTTAACACATAAGAGATGAAAATTCACCAAGTTTCTTGAAAGGTTAAGAAGTGTTAGTCACTCAGTTACATCCGACTCTTTGCAACCCTATGGACTATAACTCACTAGGCTTCTCTATCCATGAAATTCTCCAGGCAGAATACTAGAGTGGGCTGCCATTTCCTTCTCCGGGGGATCTTCCCAAGCCAGGGATGGAACCTGGGTCTCCTGTATTGCAGGCAGATTCTTTACCGTCTGAGCCACCAGGGAAGCCCTTGAAAGGTTAACATCTGCCCTAACTCGTTACCTGAAAGCAAGCAGATGGTCCTCAGCCACATACATCACTTGCAATTTTTCAACAGAAGCAGCCATTTACATCAGGGGAGCAACAAAACCCACCCAATGGAAGTGGTAGCCTTCTGGAAATTTGGGGAAGCAGACAAAGTATTTCACTGCCCCACGGGACCCCAGGATACGCTGTGGTCTCATCTGGTAGTCAGGGTATTTGGAGACTGTATTTTGGGACTTCTCTGATGTGTTTTAATGGTAGACATACCACCACTTCTTTAAGGGTTGAATGATAATGATGCTTTGAATTTACATAGCACTTTTACTCCTTTAAGTGTGTTACTATATAGTGGTTTGCTTCATTTTGTATTGCAATAGTTCTGACTTCAAGAAATTGTTCCTCTTTTTCAGTCAAAATTTTTGTAAACCACATCGTATTTCTCATGGCAATGTCCCTTTGGAATTTATAGACCGAATAAAAAACCTCCTCTGTGTTAACACTTTTCAATAGTTGTAGATCACAGCTATAGCGCACTCCTCTCCCGCTTTCATGCTTTTATCCTTCAAAATCACTTCAAATCCATTTGAAAGTTGGGGGTGGGGCCAAAGAATGGCATTAAGCACCATAAAACTCCATCAGCCATGTCTTCAACATACCTTATATAGTTCCTCATCCTTCTGGCCTGCCATTTCTTATAATTATTTTTGCACCTTTTCTCTGGTTTCAAGAGAAAATATATATGTTAGGTGAAAATTTCAGCAACATCACAGTAGAAAAAACATTTTCAACTGTCAGGCCTTCACAGTCTCTTTCAGACAAAAACAATTCCAGTCATCTTGGACTTTCTTGTTTCTTTGCTTTTCTTCATTTCCAGATGAAGACACTTAAACCCTTCTACACCATGTCTACAAAATGAAATAATATAACTAAGGTGGATTCAGTTATTTTTTTCCCTCATAGCCCATTCAGACATCTTAATCTGACAGGCCTAACAGTTGAGAAAACTCCCCTGTAACTGTTCACACACACACACACACACACACACACACACACACGCATCTGCACCATTCCATCTTTCTGCTGCTCACCATCCCATCCTCACTCAGAATCCATTCTCCATGTGGCTGGTCATGGCAAATCTCCCACCAGGCTGTGTCCTAGATTCAGTTTCTGCCTCAATTAAGGAAATATGGGAGACAAAGCAGCACTTATTTTTGAATTAAAAAGCCTCCTGGCTTCCTCCCTACAGACTGCCCTGAGTGTGCTGCCCTGATCAAAGCCACTTTGAACACTTGTGCTCTAGCAAGCAAGGGAAAGAGTGTTGCCTGTAGAAAACGTTCATGTAAAGAAAGCATTAGAGCATCAGGAAGATGTGAAGGGCAGAAGTCCACGTGGAGAAATCTCAAAAGTTTGTTTTTCTTCATTCCAGGAGATCTCAAAGAACATGATTAAAAATGTGTTTCATGGTTCTAATTCTTTTTACTTATTCTAACTTTTATAGGCTTTTCTTGTTTCTCATTTATTGTTTGGCTGATTGCTTCTTCTTATCCTTGTCCATTTTCATTCTTCTTTTTTAAAAAATTAATTTCCCTCTTGGATTTTCTTTCTCAGAAGCCCCATTTGCTTCATTTTTCACCATCCCTCCATCCCCAGTCTTTCAACCACATCCCCTACTTCACTTCACCTTCTCTACAAAAAGAAAATAAAGAATTGCTGACCTAATTATCATTTCTTGCCACTTTTCAGCCCCTAAAACTGATTTTTTTAAAAAAAAAAGTAAACTCATGGGAAACAACACAAATATCCCATCAACTGGTGAAATCCATACAATGAAATGCTACTAGCAGTAATAAAGAATGGGCCACTGATAAACACATCATCTTAGGTGAATTTCAAAGCAGTTGTTGAGCCAAACCAAAAACAAAGAAACAAAACACAAAAACAAAATCAATCCAGTCAAAAAATGGCCAGGACTTCCTTGGTGGTCCAGTGGATTCGAATCTGCCTGCCAATGCAGGGGACACCACTTTGATCCCTGGTCTGGGAAGATCCCGTATGCCACGGGGCAAATAAACTCTCACTTCCTAGAGCCTATGCTCCACAGCAAGAGAAGCCACCGCAATGAGAAGCCCACTTGACAAAACTAGAGAGAGTCTGCACACAAAGACCCAGCGCAGCCAAAAATCAATAATTTTTTTTTAATTGGCCAGAAGACCTAAATTGACATTTCTTCAAAGAAGACAAACTGATGGCCAATAGGCACAGGAAAAGATGATCAACATCACTTACTAGGGGGTGGGATGTGGGAGGGGGATTCAGGATTGGGAGCTCATATACAACCGTGATGGATTCATGTCAATGTATTGCAAAACCAATACAGTATTGTAAAGTAAAATAAAGTAAAAAAAATAATAATAAAATAAAATAAAAAGAAATGAAAATCAAAAATGCAATGAGATACCACCTTACATCAGTCAGAATGGCCATCATTAAAAAGTCTACAAAAAGGGAACCTTCCTACACTGTTAGTGGGAATGTAAATTAATGCAGCCTTTATGGAAAACAGTATGAAAATTCCTCAAAAATTAAAAAATAAAGTTGTCATACGACCCAGCAATTCTACTCCTGGTGATATATCCAGATAAAACTAATTCAAAAAGATACGTGGACCCCTATGTTCATAGTAGCACTATTTACAATAGGCAAGACATAGAAACAACCTAAATGTCCATCAATAGAGGAGTGGATAAAAGAAGATTCAGTACATATACATAATGCAATACTACTCGGCTGTAAAAAAGAATGAAAAAATGCCATTTGCAGCAACATGGATAGACTTGGAGATTATCATACTAAGTGAAGTAAATAAAAAAGACAAAGACAATGATATCAGTTACACGTGGAATCTATAATATGACACAAATGAATTTATGAAACAGAAGCAGACTCACAGATATAGAGAACAGATTTGCTGTTGCCATGGGGAAAGGGATGACGGAGGGATGGATTGGGAACTTGGGATTAGCAAGTGCAAACTATTATATACATACTGGATTAACAACAAGGTCCTACTATATAGCATCGGGAACTATATTCAATATTTGTAATAAACCAAAATGCAAAAGAATACAAAAAAATATGTATATATAACTAAATCATTTGCTATATACCAGAAACTAACACAACATTGTAAATCAACTATACTTTAATAAAAAATAAATTTAAAAAAATTGTTGAACAAAAAAGAAGTCAAAGAGGTATATACTGCATAATTTAATTTATATGAAGTTCAAGAATAGGCAAAATGAATTTATAGTGATAGAAATCAGAACAGCTGTTGTAGTTCAGTTCAGTTCAGTTCAGTCGCTCAGTCACGTCTGACTCTTTGCGACCCCATGGACTGCAGCATGCCAGGCTTCCCTGTCCATCACCAACCCCCAGAGTTTACTCAAACTCATGTCCGTTGTGTCAGTGATGCCATCCAACCATCTCATCCTCTGTTGTCCCCTTCTCCTCCCACCTTCAATCTTTCCCAGCATCAGGGTCTTTTCAAATGAGTCAGTTCTTCAAATCAGGTGGCAAAGTACTGGAGTTTCAGCTTCAGCATCGGTCCTTCCAATGACTGTTCAGGACTGATTTCCTTTAGGGTGGACTAGTTGGATCTCTTTGCAGTCCAAGGGACTCTCAAGGGTCTCCTCCAATGCCACAATTCAAAGGCATCAATTCTTCAGTGCTCAGGTTTCTTTATAATCCAACTCTCACATCCATACATGACTACTGGAAAAATCATAGCTTTTACTAGGCGGACCATTGTTGGCAAAGTAACATCTCTGCTGTCTAGGTTGGTCATAGCTTTTCTTCCAAGGAGCAAGCATCTTTTAATTTCATGGCTGCAGTCACCACCTGCAGTGATTTTGGGCCCCCAAATATAAAGTCTGTCACTGTTTCCACTGTTTCCCCACCTATTTGCCATGAAGTGATGGGACCAGATGCCACGATCTTAGTTTTCTGAATGTTGAGTTTTAAGCCAACTTTTTCACTCTCCTCTTTGTTTCATGTCCAGTTCTAACTGTTGCTTTTTGACCTGCATACAGATTTCTCAGGAGGCAGGTAAGGTGGTCTGGTATTTCCATCCCTTTCAGAATTTTCCACAGTTTGTTGTGATCCACAGAGTCAAAGTCTTTGGCATATTCAATAAAGCAGAAGTAGATGGTTTTCTGGAACTCTCTTGCCTTTTTGATGATCCAACGGATGTTGGCAATTTGATCTCTGGTTCCTCTGCTTTTTCTAAATCCAGCTTGAACATCAGGAAGTTCATGGTTCATGTACTGTTGAAGCCTGGCTTGGAGAATTTTGAGCATTACTTTGCTAGCATGTGAGATGAGTGAAATTGTGTATCCAACGGATGTTGGCAATTTGATCTCTGGTTCCTCTGCTTTTTCTAAATCCAGCTTGAACATCAGGAAGTTCATGGTTCATGTACTGTTGAAGCCTGGCTTGGAGAATTTTGAGCATTACTTTGCTAGCATGTGAGATGAGTGAAATTGTGGAGTAGTTTAAGCATTCTTTGGCATTGCCTTTCTTTGGGGTTGGCATGAAAACTGACTTTTCCAGTCCTGTGGCCACTGCCGAGTTTTCCAAATTTGCTGGCATATGGAGTGCAGCACTTTCACAGCATCATCTTTTAGGATTTGAAACAGCTCAATTGGAATTCCATCACTTCCACTAGCTTTGTTCATTGTGATTCTTCCTAAGGGCCACTTGACTTCACATTCCAGGATGTCTGGCTCTAAGTGAGTGGTCACACCGCTGTGATTACCTGGGGTCATGAAGATCTTTTTTGTACAGTTCTTCTGTGCATTCTTGCCACCTCTTGTTAATATCTTCTGCTTTTGTTGCTGCTGCTGCTGCTGCTAAGTCACTGTAGTCGTGTCCGACTCTGTGCAACCCTGTAGATGGCAGCTCACCAGGCTCCTCTGTGCCTGGGATTCTCCAGGCAAGAAAACTGGAGTGGGTTGCCATTTCCTTCTCCAATGCATGCATGCATGCTAAGTCGCTTCAGCCGTGTCCGACTCTGTGCAACCCCATGGACAGCAGCCCACCAGGCTCCTCTGTCCACGGGATTCTCCAGGCAAGAATACTGGAGTGGGTTGCCATTTCCTGCTATTGTTAGGTCCATACCATTTCTATCCTTTATTGTTCCCATCTTTGCATGAAAATTTCCCTTGGTATCTCTAATTTTTTGAAGAGATCTCTAGTCTTTCCCATTCTGTTATTTTCCTCTATTTCTTTGCATTAATCACTGAGGAAGGCTTTCTTATCTCTCCTTGCTATTCTTTGGAACTCTCCATTCAAATGGGTATATCTTTCCTTTTCTCCTTTGCCTTTCACTTCTCTTCTTTTCACAGCTATTTGCAAGGCCTCTCAGCTGTTGTAGAGAGATAGGGAATTGAATAGGAGGAGACATGAGGGCACTTTTAGAGGTGAGGGAAATTTTCTTTATCTTGATTAGGGGGTGTTCACATTTGTCAAAACTCATCAAACTGTATGCTTTAGATCTGTGCATTTTACAGTCTGTTAATTTATCTCAGTTTTAAAAGAAATCTTTTAAAGACTTTTTAAAAAGTAGATAACTATTAATTGTGGTAGTTACATAGTATGGCTTATAATGTGACTATTTAAAAATCATTTTTATGATCCAATACCTGAAGAGTATTAGAAGGGTGACCAAAATGTCAGAGTATGAAGACCCTGGACTCAACTGCTTCCACAGGCACACTAAAATTACAACTATTTGCAGAACAACTGTCTATAAGAACAACGTGGAGACTAGCAGAGACTATTTTTGAAAACTAAAGATATAAAGACAGAATAATCTGAGATGGATAGAAGTAGAAATGTAGTATCGTCAAGATACATTACCCTCAAATTACCCACAAAAAGGAGAACAGTTACAGTTGCAGAGATTCTCCCCAAGGAGTTGGGGTCCAAGCCCCACATCAGGCTCTCCAGCCTGGAGGTTCCACACCAGGAAGATAAATCCTCAAATGTCTGGCTTTGAAGGCCAGTGAAATTTGCCTATAGGAGAGCTGGAAGGCTGTAGGAAACAGAGACTGCTCTTAAAAGGTGCCTGCAAAATCTCACATACTCCGAGACCCGGCACAGAGGCAGTAATTTGAAAGGAGCCAGGGTCAGACCTACTTGCTGGTCTTAGAAAGCCTCTCAAAGAGGCAGGAGGCAACTGGGGCTTTCCCTGGAGATGCAGACACTGGCGGCAGCCGTTTGGGGAGCTCATTATATCATGAAGACATCGGTGCTGACAAGTACGATTTTGGAATCCTCCCTGTAGCTTATTCCTACCTGGGCTAGCCAGTTAAGACCAGCCTGAGACCTGCTCTCCCCATCCTTTCCCCCAAGGCCTGCAACCAGCTGCCCAGGCCCCAGTGCCACCCACCAGCAGATGACACCCTCAGCACAAGGCAAGGCCTGCAGCCAACCAGCCCCACATGCCAGCACAGTCACGGTACATCACCGACCCAATGGGCATGAGTCTGAGTAAACTCTGGGAGTTGGCGATGGACAGGGAGGCCTGGCGTGCTGCAGTCCATGAGCTACTGAACTGAACTGAACTGACTGAGTCCACCTCAAGAGAAGGGCCCCTCAGCCCACATAGGAGGCCCTGCTAGATCATATAGCTCTGGAGTGCTTCTGGGCTCCATAAGATGTGTCCAACATAAGGCCACTTCTCAAAGATCAGGAAATATAACTGATTGACCTAATACATACAAATAAACAGAGAATTAGACAAAATGAAGGGACAAAGGAATATATTCCAAAGAAACAAGATAAAACCCCAAAAGAAAAACAAAGAAAAATGGAGATAATCACTCTACCTTACAAATAGTTCAATAATAATTATAAAAATGCTCAATGGAGACGTCCCTGATGGTCCAGTGGTTAAGACTTTGCCTTTCTATGCAGGAGGTATACAACAATTACATGAACAAATATAGCACATGAAATTCTGCTCAGTGTTATGTGGCAGCCTGGATGGGAGGGGAGTTTGAGGGATAATGGATATATGTGTATGTATGGCTGAGTCCCTTTGCTATTCACCTGAAACTATCACAACATTGTTTGTTAACTGGCTATACTCCAATACAAAATAAAAATTTTAAAAAATGAATAAAAATGAAAGTAGTGCAGGATATATAAAAACAAAAACAATGTCATAACAATTTCAGTAAAATGCTTCACATCAAAAATTTTTTAAAAAATGCTTAATGAACTCAGGAAAAAGGATGAATACAAAGAGAAGTTTAACAAAATATAAAGAAGAGCTAAATGGAGCTGAAATAAATAACCAAAAACTGAAATAAAAAATACTCTAGAAGGGATCAACAGTAGATTAGATGATACAAAGGAGCGAACTGGTGACCTGGAAGACAGAGCAGTGGAAATCATGAAAGTTGAGCAGAAAAAAGAAAAAAAGAATTTTTAAAAATGAGGACAGTTTAAGAGACCTCTAGTCAAGCATACTAACATCCATATTACAAGCGTCCCAGAAGGAAGAGAGAGATAACAGGGCAGAGAAGTTATTTGAAGAGATAATAGCTGAAAATTTTCCTAATCTGGGAAAAGAAATTGAAATCGAAATCCAGGAAGTTCTCTGGTGGCCTAGAGGTTAGGTATTCTGGGCTTTCACTACTGTGGCCCAGATTCAATCACTGGTTGGGGAACTGAGATCCTGCGAGCTGTGAGATGCAGTCAAAAATAGAGAAGAAGTAAGAAATATAGATCTAGGAAGCACAGAGTCCCAAACAAGATCAACCCAAAAAGGTCCACACAAAGACACATTATAATTAAAATGGCAAAAATTAAACAGAGAATCTGAAGAGCAGCAAGGGAGAAGCAGCTAGTTATATAAAAGGGAGCCCCCATAAGAGTGCCAGCAGACTTGCAGCTGAAACTCTGCAGTCCAGAAGGGAGGTGCACAATATATTTAAAGGATGAAAGGGAAAAAGGTACCACCAAGAATACTCTACCTGGCAGGGTTTTCATTCATATTTAAGGGACAGATAAAGAGTTTTATAGACAAGCAAGAGTGAAAGAGTTTAGGACCACTAAACCAACCTTAAAAGAAATGAAGGACCTTCTCTAAGCAGAAAAGGTCACAACTAGAAATATAAAAATTACAAAAGGAAAAGTCTCATTGGTAAAGGCAATATAAAGTTGATAGATCAACCACTTATAAAGCTAGCACATGCATGCGTACTGAGTTGCTTCAGTTGGGTCTGACTCTTTGGGATCCTATGGACGGTAGCCTGCCAGACTCTTCTATCCATGGCATTCTCCAGGCAAGAATACCAGAGTGGGTTGCCATGCCCTCCTTCAGGGGATCTTCCCCACTCAGAGATCAGACCTGCGTCTCTTACATCTCCTGCATTGGCAGATGGGTTCTTTATCACTAGTGCCACCTGGGAAGCCCCTATAAAGCTAGTAGAGAGGTTAAAAGACAAAAGTAGTAAAATCATCTATATCGACAATACATAGTTAAGGGATACACAGTACAAAACAATGTGAAGTAGGGCACCAAAAACATTCATTGTGGTGGGGAGGGAGTAAAAATGCAAGATTGTCAGAATGCATTCGAACTTGAGATTATCAATAGATGAACAGGAAAGAAGATGTAGTGTGTATATATACAATGGAATGTTATTTTTTGTGTTATTCAGGCCCCCCCCTCCTCTCCCCAAAAAGAATGAAATTTTGCCATTTGTAACAACTTGGATGGACCTAGAGGGTATTATACAGAGTGAAATAAGTCAGACAGAGAAAGACAAATACTATTTGATCTCACTTATACATGGACTCTAAAGAACAAAACAAAGGAACATAACTAAACAGAAACAGGGTCATAGATACAGAGAAGAATGGTTGCCAGAAATGAGATAGTAGGGAGTGGGTGAAATAGGTGACATACCACAAGCTGCATGGCACAGCCAAAAAGAGAGAGACAGAAGAGAGAGAATAAATCCTAAGAGTTCTAATCACAAGGGAAAAAATTTCTTTTTCTTTTGTTTTGTGTCTATACAGGGTGGTGGGTGTTCACTAAACTTATTATGGTAATCGTTTCATAATGTATACGTAAGTCAAATCATTATGCCATACGCCTTAAACTTATGCTGTGCTGTATATCAATTACATCTCAATAAAACTGGAAGGAAAAAAAAGAAATATCCAATATTCTCCCTCTTCCAAGTAGGGAGAATATTGGATATTTCTTCCAAATAATTTTTCTGAAGACTAATAACATGGGGAAATGCTTAATGTGAAAAAGGCAAGATGTGAAATCGTACATAAGAATGGCATCTTTTCTCATATAAGAAATGTTTTATATAGTACATGCATGGGATATAGTAGAGGAGTTTAAAAAAAATTAATAGTCAATAACATTCCTCTTTTTTTCATATAAGAGATTTTTCTTTCCCTAATGTTTGATTCTGACAGTTAAGTAAAGTGGAACTTAAAAGGCAATACCACAGGCTGTAGTCCCTTTTTCAGTATAGTCACCTCAAAGTTTGCCCCGGGTTGCACAGAAAGTGAATAGATCCTGGAAGACTGCTTTGTTTTCTTCCCAACATCCCTGTGCTTGGTGCAGCAGATCATTTATTTGGTTTCTGTCCTCTTGTCTTAGTGGCCAGAATCCTGTAAACCTACCCTCCTGTGGGCTAATGACCCACTACTTTTTTGCCTCTTAAACCAGACACAGTCAGTCACTCCCCACTTTCTCCTTTCTGGCAACCATCTGTTCTCTGTATCTATGACTGTTTCTATTTGATTATGTTCCTTTGTTTTGTTCTTTATAGTCCATGTATAAGTGAGATCAAATAGTATTTGTCTTTTTCTGTCTGACATTTCACTTTGCATCATACCCTCTAGGTCCATCCAAATTGTTACAAAGCTGTCAGCATATGTGTTTGTTTTTTTTTAATTTAAGTCAGTAATCTAATCAATTTCAGAAAAAGTTAAATGACTGTGAGAAAGCTGAGATCCTGACAGAAAGCAGGTGATAAACCATGTGATTTTTCAATAAACACTGATGGGAATGGCAGGTCTTTTTTTCTAGGTCA
Organism: Cephalophus harveyi; assembly: GCA_006410635.1. NCBI lineage: Eukaryota > Metazoa > Chordata > Mammalia > Artiodactyla > Bovidae > Cephalophus > Cephalophus harveyi. The sequence continues at coordinate 376,814 of SJYT01014991.1, read as the reverse complement.
ATTTAGGTAAGAAAGTGCAAAACCTTTAAGAGATGATGATGGGTTATCTTGGTGATTCGTCGACTAATTTTTTTTCAGAGATGATATAAAGAAGCTATCACTCTTGAAAAGACAAAGAGAATAGTAGCAGCAAGTAAAAAAGAACTAAAACATAATGAAGTCTTGACAGATACCAATCAAAAGGAAAGTGAATTTAAAGAAAAGGAAAGAATCAAAACTTGGGAAGGACTGACTCTGTTTTCCCATTCTGTCTTCATTTTCTTAATGTACTTATGAATGTATCTTCAGGAGAGAATCACTTCTCGTTTTTGTGGCAATATGGGACTTCTGTTTGACTGACTAGTTCAGTTAGTTTCTCTTGTGAGGAAGGGTGATGTTCCAGAGGTTAAGATGGAGGGAAAGATGAATAGGTGGAGCACAGAGGATTATTAGGACTGTGAAACTCTTCTGTATGATACTATAATGATGGATACATGTCATTATACACTTGTCTAAATGCACAGAATATAGAGCAACAAGAATGAACTCTAATGTACATTATGGACTTTGGGTGATAATAATGTCCATGTAGGCTCATCAATCGTAACAAAAGTACCACTCTGTACCTTCTTTTCAATTTTTCAGTGAACCTAAAACTGCTGTAGGAAAATTGAGTCTTCAATAAAGAAATTTTAAAGAAGAAAAAATAATACTGATAAAAAATTTTTTAAAGAAGTGTGGTATCGGAATAGACACTGTTATGCACAGACACAGTATCCATTTCCCCCTTCTTCCATCCTAACAAAATCCAATTCTGTTCAAGCATCCTCCTCAATTTCCCAGAGCCCAGTTGACTCTGGAGAAACTGACTCCTTCCTCAGTTCCAGGAGTAGGTCCTGATTAGTCTCAGCTATTCAAGGTAATCTCATCACTCTTACCAGTGACTGATTCAGAAATCCAGGCTTCAGGACAATCAGTGCATGGCATTGTCTGAGTGGTCACATGACCGCAGCCTACCCAATCACACTGTAGGAAAGGACTTTTAGGATATGGTTGAGAATGATGCTTTCTTGCTCTCTCCCACTGAACATGAATAGAAAGCACATTGCCCCAGGTGCTGCTGGCACTAGCAGCCACTTTGCAACCATGAGGAAAGTCCAATTGAAAACAAAAGAAACACATGAAGGAAAGCAGAGCCAAGAGAATTGAGAGAGTGGAGCCTGGAGCTTGCATTACCTTTGGGCATGGTAATAGATTTCCTTAATTTTAAAACAGTTTTACCTTATTTTCGTTACCTGCTACTGGGAATAATCTGACAAGTACAAACTTTCCCTACCTGATGCATGTAAATTGGTTTTTACATCATCTTTTGCTCACATATATCCATGATTATTTGCTACACTTGGGCAACCAAGTATTTTCAAAACATATCATACATAGTCAGTTGTGCTAATATAATTGCAAGCCTCCAATAAGACTAACCAAAAGCCTAAACTCATGGAATTTGATCAAATCTGCCAAACTGGTCAGTCGTGAGTTTATTCATCCAACAAGGAATTATTGAGAGCCTAATATGCAGAAAGCATTAAACAACGTGAAGTCCGCTGCACCCTGATTCTGTCCCTTTAAATTATATTTGAGTACAAAGAAAATAGGGCAATCTGTGATTATGCATATATTCATTACAAACTACTGCACAAATATTTGGCTAATAACTATGAGTTAAATGGTATGACATTCCCATGAGAAAATTAATTACTTGAACATGTGTTGCATAAAATATGTCAGATCATTTATTTGGATGTTGTGGATTCCGTATTAGTTTTTAACCAAAGGAAATACATGAGAAATAAACATGAAATGCACACTCTATACATCATAAATGTCATGTTATGCCCAAGGGCTTATTACAAGTGAACAATTTTTTTCTGGATGAAGAGAGTCGTGTCTGGAAGATCATAAGATCACAGATTCAAAGAAGGGAGCCCTGTTGCAATGACTTTCTCATGTGTTAAGGTTTGCACCTATTGATAACTTGTCTATTTAAAAACTACATTTCAGATAAATAACTATGTGTAAAGAATGGGTAGATTAATCATTTCAGATACCAAACTGCCTTCTAAAGTAGTTTGGAATTTTATCTGCTTAGGAATTTAAAAAGTAGAGATTTATGGTGTGATATGAATATCTACATTCTGATTTTTTTTATGGTTTTAGCAATTTTGAGGAGGAAGGGTCTATATAAAGATCTATAGGTTAGAGACTGTAAAAATTGCCACTAAAGATGGACATATAATACTACAATAAATGATGGTGCAAGATAACTAAATGGAAAAAAAGAAACTAATAAAGTCAGATATATACACGAACAAACTGAAGACTATTGTTTACTGAAAGCCAAGAAACAGTTCACGAATGGAAAGGAAATTCCCCAGAGGAGCATATGGGCTTTTTACTTTGTATGTTCCAGAGAGAATATTCTTATCCAGTCATACAGCAGGACCTTCTCCATATTAATACAAATACAGGATAAGAGTGATGCCCATTCCATAAACTAACCATGTTAGAGAAGGTTTGCTTTGGTTTCAGGCCGAAAGATTTGTCCTTTAAAATATCTAAGCTCACATAATTAGAATGTCTTATATCCACCTTCTGATTCACAAAATGGTATTTGGCCTCCCAGTCTCAGACTTGACAAATAGCCTAATTTATTTCTCATTTTCTTAGCTTTGGTACAAGCATTCTCTAGGCTAGAATTATTTATTTGAACACATTTGTGTTGAGATTATACATTTTCTATAGGACACCAAAGTGCATTCCTCTGATCTAAGTCTTCTCTTTACATATGAAGGAGTGTTGTCACAGTTGCAGTGGATGGGATGATTTCAAGAGTAATGTTTTCAGAGACTGTGGACATTTTGCTTTAGAGCAGTAACAAAAACTTCTATGCCAACTCAGACTCAGCTCATGATTTGAACTACTTTGAAGTATGTGGGTGGAGGTTACAGTATTATGTGGGATATGTGTGAGGTGGAGAGGAGGAATGTAAAAAGAAACATTCTCTGGCAAAACCAGAAACCTACACTTGGACAGTTAATTTTATCAACATTTCTAATAATTATGAACCATTACAAACTTATTCTCTGGTCAAACAGGAAAAAAGACAAATACAATATGATATCACTTATATATGGAATTCAAAAAGGCCAAACTGATATAACCAGAGAGTAGAATGGCAGTTGCCAGGGGTTGGGGGTGGGTGAAATGAAAAGATAGTGGTCAAAGAGTACAAACTTACAGTTATTAGATTAACAAATTCTGAGGATCTAAGGTACAGTCTGGTGATTATAGCTAATGATACTGTATCATATGTTGCTAAGAGACAAAAATTTAAATGTTCTCATCACAAAAAGGAAATGGTAATTATGTGACAGGATGGAAGCGTTAGCTAATGCTATGGTGCTAATCATTTTACAATATATAAGTGTATCAAATCAACACATTATACACCTTAAACTAACATAATATGTCAATTATACTTCAATAAGGCTGGGGGCAAAAAAAGAATAGGCGAAAGGCTAAAAAGTAACTCAAGAAGGTAGGGACTTCCCTGGTGGTACAGTGGATAAGAATTTGCCTGCCAGTGCAGGGGACACAGGTTTGATCCCTGGTCCGGGAAGATTCCATAAGCCGAGGAGCAGCTAAGCCCGTGAACCACAATTACTGAGCCTTCATCAGCAACTACTGAAGCCTGTGCTCTAGAGCCTATGCTCAGCAACAAGAGAAGCCACCCCAATGAGCAACCCAGGCACCATAACAAAGAGCAGCTCCCGCTCCCTGCAGGAAAAAGCCCGCGCAGCAGTGAACAACCAGTGCAACTAGAAATAAAATAAATAAATGATGCTTTTAAAGTTAGGAATGACATAAGTTAGAAGGAAAGGATTTTTAAAAGAAAGAACAAAAATCAAAGAAATAGAATATCAAGCCAAATTAAACAGGATCAGCAAAATAAAACACTTTATTTATATAAATATAACGATGACAAATATAACATGCTAGATACACCTAGATAGGCTTATCCTCATATATTTAACTGTCCTGCTAACAGATAATTATTGTTAAAGATTGTGTTTCTTCTCATGTAATTTTTATTTTTTCTAAGAAACGTTAAGTAGGGGGGGAAACCCCAAAGCAAAAACCTATTTTCCAAACAAATACATGTACCTGAATCCACATGTTTTGGGGGCTGACTATGTAACTCTAATGGCAGAAAGTGAAGAGGAACTAAAGAGCCTCTTGATGATGGTGAAAGAGGAAAGTGAAAAAGCTTGCTTGAAACTCAACTTTCAAAAACTTAAAATTATGTTATCCAGTCCCATCACTTCACGGCAAATAGATGGGGAAAAAGAGGAAGCAGTGACAGCTTTTATTTTCTTGGTCTCCAAAATCACTGCAGACGGACCACAGCCATGAAATTAAAAGACACTTGCTTCTTGGAAGGAAAGCTATCACAAATCTAGATAGTGCATTGCAAAGCAGAGACATCACTTTGCTAACAAAGATCCGCTATGTTTTTCCAGTAGTCACGTACGGATGTGAGAGCTGGACCCTAAAGAATGCTGTGTCGAAGAACTGACGTTTTTGAATTGCAGTGCTAGATAATACTCAAGAGTCCCTTGGACTGCAAGATCAAACCAGTCAGTCCTAAAGGAAATCAACCCTGAATATTCACTGGAAGGACTGATGCTGAAGCTGAAGCTCCAATACTTTGGCCACCTGATGCAAAGAGCCAACTCATTGGAAAAGACCTTGTTGCTGGGAAAGAGTGAAGGCAAAAAAAGAGGGCAGCAGAAGATGCGATGGTTGGATGGCATCACCAACTCAATGAACATGAATTTGAGCAAACTTTGGGATATAGTGAAGAACCAGGAAGTCTGGCATGCTGCAGTCCATGGGGTCACGAAGAGTCAGACACAGCGTCATGACTGAACAACAACAGCAACAACAAAAGGGGGCTTGGGGATAAGAATTCTGAAAACTAAAGACAAGGGAAAATCTTGAAATCAATGAAAGAGAAATTACACTTTACCTGTAGCAAAAACAATTCAAATGGCAGTGGATTTCTCATCAGAAATTATGCAGGCCATAAGAAAGCTATATAAAATTTTTCAATTGCTAAAAGAAAAGAACAGTCAGACTAGAATTCTATATCCAGTTAAAACACTCTTTAAGAATAAAGAGGAAATCAAGACATTCTCAGATAAAGAATGTCACCAGCAGACCCACTCTAAAAGAACAGCTAAAGGAAATTCTTGAAAAGAAAGATATGGTAGAAGAAGGAACATGAAAACATCAGCAAAGAATAAAAAAATAAGGGAAAGAAGTAAAAACAAAGGCAAATGAAAGAAACTTTCCTTCTCTTGAGTTTTCTAAAGTTTGACTTTGCAGCAAAAATAGATACCATTATATGATGTGGGTCTCCATGTATGTAGAGGAAATATTTAAGATAGTTATAAATGGAGAGTGGAAAACATTTAATAGTGATATAAGATTCTACACTCAAACTGGTAAAATGTAGAGAGTAGTAGATTGTGATGACTTATTATGTATAATGTAATATTTAGTGCAACCATTCAAAATCTAAACAAAGAGATATACGGAGAAGGAGTATAGAGTTGGACAGAAGGGGTTGAATTTGCTATCTAGCATCTAGATGCTTGTATCCAGCAGTAGATACAAGTTGTATGCTATTACAGTTTCAGAAGTTCTTGTTTGCCCAGACTGCAATGTAAATAGCTCCCCTCTGCAGAGTTGTACAGAACCCAACCAGGATAATTGGTGCCCACAGTCTTAGACTCTCACATACAAATGATCATAAAACACAAGTCCCAGATGAATATATACAATATTACAACATTTACATGAAGTTTAAAATATCAAACTGAAGAACGTATTATTTCAGGATACATAAAAAGAGAGTGAGCCTATAAAGACAAGCAAGGAAATGACAAACACAAAAGTTGAGGAAGGGCTGGAGGAAGTGGTTTTTAAGATCCAAGAAGAACACAGAAACTGAATAGTCTTGGTAATAGTCTGTTGCTTCAGCTAGATGGTAGATTCACAAGTGTTTGTTAGCTATATAAGATTTTTGTATATACAGAATAATGCACACTCAATTAAGATGGGGAACAAATGACACAAAACAATAGGAAAAGTAAATAGAGGTGAATTCAGGATAGTAGTAGCCTCTGGAATAAAGGAAAGGGATACAACAGGAGAAAGATATACAGGAGATCTAGTAGTATTTATAAAGTTAACTTGGTGAGTACTTGTCACATTTTTCTTCGTACCTTATACATAGATTACACATCTTCTTTTGTTGGTGGCTGTCAGAAGATGGAGACCACAGAATCAGCAGTGAACAGAATGGTGCCTTAGCAAGAATTATTCCCATCTGGGTGTGCTTTGTGGTACCCAGAGAGTACACCAATAGAGACAAAGTCTAAACTTTTATTCTAGAAAGGACATACGTAGGTAAGCTTGTAAACAAAGGAGAAATATTCAGCTTCTCCCTACAGAATTTAAGATGATAGTGTTAAATTCAATCTAAACCAAGAGTATTATAATAAATATCATAAAAGTTGAGGTAGGAAGGCATTCAAATAATGAGATATATGTTTTGTACTGAATTTCATCTGAAATGGTTGCAGATATGATCATATCATACCTCTGTGGAAAAAAAAATGAGATAAAAGAGTCCACTGTTCAAGGATCATTCATTGTGTTTATATCATAGTTAAATATAAAAGACCATTCAGGCATGTGAAAGGGAGACCATTTATGTATTTAGACTCTTTCAGTGTAATTATAACAGCAATTTTGGAAAAGTCTATTTTACTCTTTAGATTTCTAAATTTCCTTCCAGCATTTTCAAGTTTCACTCTGAAGCAACACGGTTTGTCACATGTTCTCTCTTTTCAGAGAATTGGGATGGCATTCTAAAGAAGTAGTTTTTGAGAAAACCAGGGCACCCATATGAAACCATTTAGGTCATTTGTTGTGACAGTAAATAAGAAATTGAGTAAGCTATACTTCAACAAGGTAAACTTCTCTAACAAAGAGAACAAGGACTCTAAAAGACATTGTGCCAGGATGAAATCTACTCATAGCTCAGTTCCCCACAAAAGCCTTAGCTCTGCTTTCCACAGAGTAGTCCCTGGGTGTAGTGGAACATATTTGTGAGTTACAGGCAATGAATTTTTCCGAGATCTAGTCAAACACATAGGCAAAGACAGGAGAATGCTTCTAAAACGTTGAGGCAATCTTGAGTAAACAATGGCTAAAGTAGGCTATTGTGGTCCGCCTCCCACTTTTCCTTCTTCTAGAAACAGCTCTCCACATTTAAGATAAACAACTCCATCTCCTGTTCAGCCCAGGTGCTCTCATGGTGGCAACCAGCCATACCTGGGATCAGGGAGATGACCTCATGCTCCATTTCCCCTTTAATTGGAGCAGTCCCTCTCAGAAAGCAAACCTGCTCCAAACCCCTATCATTTCTCACCTGGATTATTACAATATGCAACTGGTATCCCTACTTCCACACTTGTCTCTCTATAGTTCATTCTCAACACAGAAGCCAGGGCTAAATGAAGATTAGATAATGTTACTCTTCCTTGCCAAACACTCTAGAGGTTGCCCACCTCGTACTGTAAGTCAAAGTCTTTACAATGACCCACAAAGCCCCATGTCAGCTGCCTTCCTCCTGGGCTTTATCTCCCACTACTGTTCCTGTTGTTCACTCCAGTTCAGTCTCAGTGGCCTTATGGTGTTCCTCACGCATACCAAGTGCACACCCACCTCACGCCCTTTGCCCTTGCCATTATCCCCAACTCCAGTTGCCTTCACGGCTCACCCCTTCTCTTCCTTCAAATCTTCGCTCAAATGTTATTTCCCTCAGAAGGCCTTCCCTGACTGCCCTATTTAAACTGTAACATCATGGGCCTAGAGAATATAGTTCTGAGTGAAGTAAGTCAGAAACAGAAAGATAATACCATATGATGTCACTTATATGTGGAATCTAAAATATGATACAAATGAACTTAGCTACAAAACAGAAATGGACTCACATAGAGAACAGAATTGTGGTTGCCAAGGGGGAGGGGCAGATTAAGGTGGAGAAAGGATAGATTGGGAGTTTGGGATTAGCAGATACAAACTATTATATCAATATATAGAATGAATAAACAACAAAGTCCTACTGTATTGCACAGGGAACTATACTCAATATCCTGTGATAAACTATCACAGAAAAAATGTGGAAAAGAATATATATGTATATGTACAACTGAGTCACTGCTGTACAGCAGAAATTAATTATAAATCAACTATAATCTGCCTGCAATGCAGAAGATACAGGATACACGAGTTGGGTCCCTGGGTCAGGAAGATCTCCTGGAGAAGGAAATGGCAACCCAGTTCAGTATTCTTGCCTGGGAAATCCCATGGACAGAGGAGCCTGGCAGGCTACAGTTGATGGGGTTGCAAAGAGTCAGACATGACTGAGCGACTGAGCATACTTCAACAAAATAAAATTTTTTAAAAAATTGCAACATCCCCCCCAACCCCCAGAACACCCTATCCCCTTCTCTCCTTGATGTTTTCCTTCTATAGCCCTTATTTCTTTTTCATATAGTATCAAATATCCCTCTTCACTTTTGTTTAGTGTCTGAATTTCCTCCCCAGGAATATAAAGAGGGTTTTTTCTCCATCTTTCTTCCCCTGCTATTCCAGAATCTAGAACAATGTCTGGCATGTAATAAGTGCTCCATGGATGTTTGTTTTATTAATTGAATGAATGAAATACAGAATGATGAGAGCTGGCAGCTGCTGTCCTCAATGATCCAATCTTTGGGAAAACCTGTCTGAAAGAGGAAAGCTGACACAGAGAAACCAGCAGTCTCCACCCTGTGGGGGACTAGCCTCTGCCACTCTACTCCCAGAAGTCAGCTGCCTCTCTGCCTACCAGGATTTTCTACATGAGCCAATAAATTCCTACTTTTGCCTAAGGTGATTCCAGGCAAGTTTCTATCATTTGCGACCACGAGGGTTCTAACATGTGAGCATTCATTGTGCAGACATTTACAGAGCAAATGTTCCCTTTTACTAAGTAAAAGCCTCTCTGAGTGGTCTACATCCTCAGCTCATGCTGTGCTTCATTTTCTGTCCTCAGCTCATCCTGACCCAGTGATGTACTTGATTCCACACTAGGAGATTTCCATTGCAACATCATTTGCAGTCATTTGAAATCTCTATGTTCACCAATCTTGTGCAAAGTAGGATACAGAGACAGGCAGAGTGCATTACCCCTCGCCTCCTGCTCCATTCTAGCCAGCCCTTTGCTGACTCAGCTTTATAGCCACCCACACCCCCAAACACCTGACCTTGAGCCACTCACATATGTGCCTGTGCTGTCCCACCTCTTCTCTCTGACATTACCACTAATGCCACACTGTTGGTCACAAATCAATAACAAAGAATAAGGAAAACAAAGGTATTGTGACACATCAAGAACATCTTTGTGACCCATCAAAATGTACCAACTGGTAGGTTGGGAAACAGCAGCTCAGAAAGCACTGTATCTGCTGTTCATTTTGCAAAACAGCCAGCCAGCCAAACGCAAGAGGATTCAGAGGATAAGAGACTGTTTATTGCAAGTGTAATAGTCTGAATAAACACACATGATGTTATCACTAACCTACTTGATATTTTCTTAGCCAACAGGACTACACACTCACATACCAGCGCTCTCGTTCTTCTACCCAACCATTCATTTAACATACATGAATAGAACCCCTGTTATCAGAGTCAGACATTCCCAGGTGCTGGGCCCTGAATGGGGCTCCCAGTTTGGAATGAGAGGCAGACACATAAACAGACGCACAGCAACAGCACAGCAAAGAAGTGTGAAGTGAGGAATAATTTGTAAATGCTATGGAGAAACATCTCATCTCGTTTTGAGGAGTCCAGAAAAACATCTTAGTGGAGATAATGCCTAGAGATTCATCTTAAAGAATGAATGAAAGTTAGTACAAGAAAGAAGAGGAGCAATATTCTAAGAGAAAATGTAGCGTGAGTAAAGGCATGGCTACTTCAAGCACTTTATTGCTTCAGGGGCATATCTATTTTTTTTAATTTATTTGTCTGCACCAGGTCTTAGATGCAGCATGCAGGATCTTTAATTGCTGTCTGCAAACTCTTATTTGCAGCATATAGGATCTAGTTCCCTGAACAGGAACTGAACCCAGGCCCCCTTAGCCACTGGACCAGCAGGGAAGCCTTAGTGTGGGGACATAAAGAGATGACAGGAGAGGGAATGGGGGACAGGGGTAGGGCACAAAGGGCTGAGAATATTGTGCTGCACCTTCCAGTCCCCCTACAAGGAAGGACTTAATACCCTAGCTGTGCGAGTGCAGTGAGCAAACAGCCCTCAGCCCCTTTAGGCTCTGCCTCAGCTGCAGAGAACCACCTCGTCCAGAATCACACTATTCTTGGGACAACTCACATACTGTGACTGATTGAGAAAAGGGTATAAAAGCCTGATCACCTTAGCCCAACTGGGGACAACTCTGAAGGGTCATCTAGCTTTAGACCAGCTTCCCTGGTGGCTCAGTGGAAAAGAACCTGCATGCCAGTGCAGGAGATACAAGAGACACAGGTTTGATCCCTGGAGGAGGAAATGGCAACCCACTCCGGTATTCTTGCCTGGCAAATCCCATAGACGGAGAAGCCTGGTGGGCTACAGTCATTGTGGTCACAAAGAGTCGGACGTGACTTAGCGACCAAACCAGCATGCTAGGTGCTTGCTAACTTGGTCACTTCTTGATCTGGAGTCATCTTTAAGATTATTTTAGAATTCTCAACTGTGGTCATTAAAAAAATTAGGCTGAAAGAAATGTTAGTCATAGGAACACAGATGTGTGTGGTTTGCCTTGAAATTCCTTAGCTGTTATCTGAGTCAAGACTCTCAAAAAGCACCTTTGTTTGAGGTTTGGCTTCTCGTATGGTGCTTGCTATGAGAGACAGGGCCAACCAAAGGGCTGGCAGAACTCTCTGCAGCTATAGTTACTATTAAAAACCCATACATAGAAATTCTGGACTACCTTATTTGTCTCATCAATTCTAGGATACAACATGGAAATTCTTGGTTCCAAAATCAAACCTGAAATATTTGCCCAGAAGTGGCATTCAGTTCAACAACGTTTATGAAGCTCTTTGTGCTGAACAGTGTGTGAATACAAAGTTAAACAAGGCATATTCTAGCCCCTAGCAAGCCCATAGGCAGATGAGACAAGTCCACAAATGACAATGATGGGCATAATCAATGTAGATGCAAGATATGATAAAGGGAAAAAGAAAAGAGAACATGGGAAGATCTCACACTTGATCATCTCCTATGCACCAGCCACTTTATCTGCGTTATTCCATTTAATGCCAACAACAATCTTATGAGGTAGTCTTTTTTTCTTATTTTATTGATGAGAAAAACGAAGGAATTCATGGTTAGACAGGGAGTAAGTAAAGGAATCCCAGTTGGCTTGACCCCAAAGTCCAAGCTTTTCCCTGAAAACCTGCCAGCTCCCATAGCACCATAACAGAAGGATTAAAAGAACATTGCTGGTGGCCTTTCAGTGGGAGACCAATGGCTTCTGGCTTCAACAGTCAGGAGAAGCTACCTGGAATAGATGACGTGAGGAGGAGGCCATGAAGTCTGGGTAGCTTTAAGTAGCTGAGGATTATAGGAAGGGTGTTCTAGGCGAAGAGAATAATGTGATCAAAGGTTCCAAAGTACGGGAAAGGTCCAAGGACCTACAGGGTGTATTTTATGTCAGATTTCCCAGGATGCAGACTCTGGGATGTGGTTTAGCATTCTGAAAATGTGTTATGGAGTATCCTGTGGAGGAGTCAAGGAAGTAGGATTAGGTAAAGGAAGGTGTTGGGCTGCAATATGCTGTTGTTATTTAGTTGCATCCAACTCTTTGCAACCCCATGGACTGTAGTCCATGGGATTTTCCAGGCAAAAATACTGGAGTGGTTTGCCATTTCCTCCTCCAGGGGATTTTCCTGACCCAGGGATCAAATCTGCGTCTCCTGCATTGGCAGACAGATTCTTTACCACTGAGCCACCTAGGAAGCCTGGGGCTGCAATATAGTCACACATAAAAAAGGCCTGAGTCAATGGCATGGATTGTTCTGAAACTTGAATGACATTTCAGAGTTGCCTTGCCTTGCAACAAGGGGGATGGGTCTTTATAGGATCCTCTCCCCACATTTGACCAGTTATTGGATGTAGACTGTCCCTGGGAAAGGAATATGAACCTTGGATGATGTGAGTCTCTTCATCTGAGGGACAACATGGGAGCCATCATCCACCAACACTCCCGGCGGCTGGGGAGGGGGTACCCCAGTCTTGAAGGGAAATTTTGAATGACTCACCCTACTCATCATTTGAATGATCCCCACTCACACAAAGTTCACTACAAGATGTGTGCCCTGGGCAGGAAGCTGGCTGTTCTGACAAAACGTGAGGGTGCAGGACTAAGGAAAGAATGCAGTTGGAAAGTTGAGAGGGGGTGAACATTGAAAGCCAGACTTTGTGTTTTGGAAAGCAGGAAAAAGGGTTACTGAGTTTGGCATGAGGCAAAGTCATGGCCAGAAAATGCACTTATCATAATGCCTGAGACATCTGAGAATGGGCCGGACCTAAAGGAGAGCCATGGGTTCTTCCATAGTCAAGGCGGAAGGTCAAGAGGGGAGGAACAGCCAGGTGGCAGTAGTGATGGCAAAGAGGGGATGGGGACGGCAGAAGTGTTGAGGATGCACAGACATTGCAGGCTAAGCACTTTTTACAAAAGGCCTATAAGACTGAAAAAGGCCTACTACCCTGGTTCAACCATTCCATGGAATAGAGTAAGTCCTCTACACATGAACCTTCAAGTTGTGAACTTTCAAAAATACGAACGTGCATTCACCTGTCCAATCACGTAAGTCAGTTCACATGTATGGGGTACACTGTCACACACAGGCATCCTCTACAAGTGGATGTACTTTTGTGTACTTTGCTGTACAGTTCAGTTCAGTTCAGTCGCTCAGTCGTGTCCGACTCTGCGACCCCATGAATGGCAGCACGCCAGGCCTCCCTGTCCATCACCAACTCCCGGAGTTCACTCAGACTCATGTCCATTGAGTCAGTGATGCCATCCAGCCATCTCATCCTCTGTCATCCCCTTCTCCTCCTGCCCCCAATCCCTCCCAGCATCAGACTTCCAATGAGTCAACTCTTCGCATGAGGTGGCCAAAGTACTGGAGTTTCAGCTTCCTTCCGAAGAACAGCCAGGACTGATCTCCTTCAGAATGGACTGATTGGGTCTCCTTGCAGTCCAAGGGACTCTCAAGAGTCTTCTCCAACACCACAGTTCAAAAGCAGCAATTCTTCAGTGCTCAGCCTTCTTCACAGTCCAACTCTCACATCCATACATGACCACTGGAAAAACCATAGCCTTGACTAGACGGACCTTAGTCGGCAACGTAATGTCTCTGCTTTTGAATATGCTATCTGGGTTGGTCATAACTTTTCTTCCAAGGAGTAAGCGTCTTTTAATTTCATGGCTGCAGTCACCATCTGCAGTGAGTTTGGAGCCCAAAAAAATAAAGTCTGACACTGTTTCCACTGTTTCCCCATCTATTTCCCATGAAGTGATGGGACCAGATGCCATGATCTTCGTTTTCTGAATGTTGAGCTTTAAGTAATACAGTATCTATATTTCAAGGCCAGGATGCCCTGAAGCAAGCATAAAAGCAGTGATATACAGCTGATTGTGTTAGCTGGGTGCCTCAGCTAACTGTTAGACTTATGAACAGACTGGACTTACGAACGCGCTCTCAGAACAGAACTCCTTCATATATAGGGGACTTGCTATACTAACCAGCTTTTCAATGTAAAGTCCATGTAGGCAGGGGTTTTTGTTTTCCCAGCATCCAGAGAAATGCCTGGCAAATAGCAAGCATTTGTATCAGTCAGATTTTGCAGTGATTGGGCCGAGTTATAAAAAGTCCAAAATCTCAGTGACTTATGGCAACAAATGTCTATGTATTGCTTAAGGTTCTACGGGGCTTCCCGGTGGCCCTAGTGGTAAAGAATCTGTCTACCAATGCAAGAGAAGCAAGAGACACAGGTTTGATCCCTGGGTCAGAAAGATTCCCTGGAGTAGGAAGTGGCAACTCACTCCAGTATTCTTGCTTGGAAAATTCCAGGGACAAAGGAGCCTGGCAGGCTACAGTCCACAGGGCTGCAAAGAGCTGGACATGACTGAACATCTATAGTCAGCTATATTAACTCTGTTTCAGGCTGTGGTCTGGGTTCATATTTGCTCCGAGTATCTTCCTGTGCCAGAGATCAAACTGAAGAACATGGGAAGCGTATATTCTTTTAGTGGAAGGTAGGCGCTCAAGAAGGCTAGAAGAGCTTGCAATGCCTCTAAAAGCGCCTCGTAGGATCTGGCATGCTGTCACTTCTTATCATCCACATTCCATCGGCCTAAGTTAAGTCATATGAGCAAGCTCCACATCAATGGGACAAGGAAATAGACTGCTCCCCTGAGGAGTAGGGGAAAGGAGCGTGCGTATTTGCTGAACAGCAATAAAATCCACAGTAGTGCTCAATAGATATTTGTTGAATGATTGTATGAATAAATCCATGTGAGCTGATAGGGAAAAATCCCCACCTAACACAGCCTGTTGTGTGAAAAAGGCAAGTTGCAAAGCAATACATACACTATGATCCAATTTATAAACATAATGCCAAAAATAAAATACACTCATATATGCACATATTTTTTCATAAATGCATAGAGAAGGGGCTGAAAGTAGATACACTAGTTACCAGTGTAACTTCCGGAAAGGGGAGTAAAATTGGGTAGGAATAAAAGAGGTTATTTGCTTTTTTATCATTTGAAAACTTTTTATGACAAGAAAGTATTTATACTTTGTATGGTTTAAAAAAAAAAAATACTGAAAAAAGGAAGAAGAAAAAAATAAGGCAATGTTCATCGTGAAGTTCTTCACATAGTCCAGATTGGAAAAATGTCAAATGAGCAATTTGGAGGAAGGAAGTTAATGTCATAGTAAGAATGATAAATTAATAAAATGTGCCCTCTTATAATTGTTCAGTTTCTGCTCTGACATTTAAAAAACATTACAACCTTTATGGTAAGTGCCTTTATCTGGCTTATGAAATGATTATGAAATTACTTTGACTGTATCTTGCACTCAGGTTGTGTAAAAAGGAAAATTTACTTAACCCATGCTGCTGCTGCTGCTAAGTCACTTCTGTCGTGGCTGACTCTGTGCGACCCCATAGACAGCAGCCCACCAGGCTCCTCCGTCCCTGGGATTCTCCAGGCAAGAACACTGGAGTGGGTTGCCATTTCCTTCTCCATAACCCATGCTATGTACATAGTAAATATTAAAGCGTTTGTTGTACTTAATAAGCAAAAATACGAGCAAGTCTATGAATAGCTTAGTATTTCCAAATTGCATAGGAATATCGTCTTAATGAAGAGAAATTTCTTCTAAATGGCATTTTTTATCTTGAAGATGCTGCAACAAGCTCTACTATAAAATAAATTAGAGATTCAACATTCCACCTCTTTCTAAAACCTCATGTCTTACCAGGGCAGTCACTGATACAAACTTTCTGAAAGAGTGAATCACTTTATCAAGTAAAATCTTAGAACATCTTACCAGGGCTGGGATGGCTATTTTTCATAACTGACATCTCAGCAGCCACACAAAGGAACATTGTTTAGTGGCTGAGGTCTTGGGGAAAAGTAAATAAATCAGCCAGCTCCCAAACCCCCACTGTCGGCCCACACCACATCCAGGATCTTAGATGAGTGAAACTCATTTCAAAGAACAAACACCAAGCCCATTCCTCCCTCAAGAGAAGACAACGAGAGTAATTCTTAGATCTGCTATTTTTAAGCAAACTTCAAGGGGATTGCTTGCCACTAGACATTTCTGTTTTGGATGTGATTTTCAAATGTGCAGGTTCAGAAATTCAAGCAATTATCCAAGGTTGAGCTCACCAGTTGAACTGGCTTACAACAATTGGATTCACAGGAGGTTCGCTTATAAACCAGACCATGCATTTATTCCTGCATACTACCCTACCAAATACCTCCCAGAGCAGGGTGTCACTCGCTGTATGTACTCCCTTCCCAGAAAAGAAAGGCTAAATTAAGTCCAAATGACTGGTTGGCAAACACTGGATTCAAGAAGACAGATCTGTGTGGTTTAAATAAAGGTTATTGATTTATTGAACCTTGATCACCTCACTGCTAATAAAAATACCTGCCTGGCTGATTTTATACTTGGGTCAGTCTATCAGAACAAACCTCTTCCTTGATGATGCTAGGGGACCCTGAAAAACTTTCCCCATCAATTCCTCATTGGGTTTAGTTTAGCCCTCATGAGAGTTGATTTCCAATGTTGGCCTGCAGCTACCGGGTGGTCCCCAAATACCAATTGGTCTTGGTTTCCAATTATGTTAGTGAAGAGGGACTCTTTCAATTAAAAGTATTAGAAAGTTAAAACTCAAACTAGATTAGGTAAAAAAAAAAAAAAAAAAAAACTTTGCTCATCCCTGAACCAAATGTAGTGGCCAAAGGGCTAAAATATGCTGATTGTCTAGGCCCTGGTTTCTCAATGACCCCTAAGATGAATCCTACTATAACAAATCACAAGGACTGAGGGGGGACAGAGTTTCTCCAGTGGAAAAGAAGAAAGATTGGATGCTGGGCAGGCAATTGATAATAATAATAACAACAGTAAATGTCTACTACAACAGCTTTGTACTTGAGATTCTCAGCCACACTCCCCTCTTCAGCTCAGAGTCACTTTCAGTGAGTAGAGGAACATGGACACCTATCACAAGTGCAATGATGAACTGTTGATTCCCTCTGGGAGGAAAAGCAACAACACAAAAAGGGAACATTGGAATAGGCTACAGGCTTAACTTCATCTCAATAATTTTAAGATTTATCTTTTTATTTGCCTTTTAGCCTATTTTATTTATCACCTAGCTCTTATCATCCTAGAAGCTCAGCATTTTGAAAAGAATATGACAATTTAATATAAAAACAATTAATATAATAATTTAATTATTAATATAATCACTTAATATTATAATTATGCAAGTCCTGTGTACATTGATTTAAAGATTACAATTTCAAATTTTAAATATTGATGGATCAACATAATTTATGCCTGGTGAAGATATTAGGAATTAAGAAGAACAGGCAAAGTTATGAGAATCAGGGAGTGTGGATCATAATATGGTGGACAGACTCGAAGCTAATGTAATGAGCTGGTTTAATGAGCTGGTTCCTTCACTATTTGGGGCTAGAATTTTGGCCTAGAAAAGAAGCAGCTCATAACTACTGTTACAAACTTGGTTCCAATCTAGGCTTGCCACTTACTAGTAATACAGTCTACGGTCAAGTTGCTTAAATAACAAAAACCAACATTTCTTAAGCTCTGAGTCAGTACCAAGCACTTTACAGACACAATCTTCAGGCTTTCTAAGAACCCTGGAGGGTATTCATTACCAAATCCTTCAAATGCTGTCCCAACTCTTTTGGGACCCTATGGACTGTAGCCCACCAGGCTCCTCTGTCCATGGAATTCTCCAGGGGAAAATACTAGAGTGTGTTGCCATTTCCTTCTCCAGAGGATCTTCCCAACTCAGGGATCAAACTTGCATCTCTTACATATCCTGCATTGGCACACAGATTCTTTACTGCTGAGCCACCTGGAAAGCCCATCAATGATCAGACATGATCAATTTAACAGCAGTTTTGTAGAGTGAAAAATATAAGACGGCAGTTGTAAGATACACTTCCATTTCAAACATTAAAATTAGAAGTGAAAACAAAAGGCTCCTTAGAACACAATAAAATGGAGCGTCATCCATTTTACATGTGGGAACCCTGAGGCCTAGGGAGGTTATATAACTTATCTGTTCAAAGTCATGCAGTTTATTTCTGGACATGGAGCTAGAAATCTAATCCAAGTCCATTTGACTTTCACTCACCACACTGTACCTCCAATGTCACAGTTTCTTGGTTTCTGAGAGTATACAATAGGGATTTTCTTGAAAATCAAAATTATCAAGATCCCAAGATTATCATGAAGATCAAATGGTATCTATGAAAACATAAGTGCCTAAGAGGTAATCAGTGCTTATTATTATTTTAAAGAACAAAACAACCACAATAATGTACCAAGTGAATACAAAAGAAGACACTGAAGACTGAAGATTAATAAAAATCAGGCAGAATTTAATGTGACTTTTGCCTTTGGGCAGGACTTCTTTTAAATATCCTCTGGCCAAGAGATTAGTCTCAGAACAGGGAAAACTCCATATTATAAGTTTGGGTTTCCACTAGTTGAGCTGTAGGTGCCAGGTACTACAATGCTGCTGCTGCTGCTAAGTCGCTTCAGTCGTGTCCGACTCTGTGCGACCCTAGAGACGGCAGCCCACCAGGCTCCCTGTCCCTGGGATTCTCCAGGCAAGAACACCGGAGTGGGTTGCCATTTCCTTCTCCAATGCATGAAAGTGAAAAGTGAAAGTGAAGTCGCTCAGTCGTGTCCGACTCTTAGCGACCCCATGGACTGAAGCCTACCAGGCTCCTCCGTCCATGGGATTTTCCAGGCAAGAGTATTGGGGTGGGGTGCCATTGTCTTCTCCGAGGTACTACAATAAGATTGCTCAAATAGCTGAGGATTTCCTTTGCCGAGACTCACCCAAATCAAACTGAATTTTTTCCAACTTGATAAGAATCAATTTCTTTATTAGAATGCTTAAATTCCCTGATGACTCAGTGGGTAAAGAATCCGCCTGCAATGCAGGAAACACAGGAGACATGGCTTTGATCCTTGGGTTGGGAAGATCCCCTGGAGGTGGGCAAGGCAACCCACTCCAGTATTCTTGCCTGGGAAATTCCATGGACAGAGGAGGCTGGCGGGCTACAGTCCATAGGGTCACAAACGGTCAGACAATACTGAAGCAACTGAGCAGATAAATGTAAAATTGAAAGAAAAAGAACAAAGTCTGAGCCAAAGGTGGTATAAATTCTGAATTATTGGGTTTTTCTCCTCTATTCCTTAACTATTTGCATTCCTAATCCCTTTCTTTTTATATTGCCATGTTCCACTTTAAAGAGGAAATGCTCACCTACTTAATTCTATGCCAAAAATCTTTCCTTAATACAAGATAAGGCCACTCAACTGACTTAATCTTATTATTTGCCGTGATTACTTTGCTTCTCAACCTACTCCTAACTTGCCTTTATTGTAGTTTTTATTGCTGTTTTCTTTTGATTCATTTAAAGTGACTATTCTCCTTTAAAATGGGCAGAAAGTAAGCTTTTTCATTAAAAAAAAAAACCATGCACTGCAAATTGCCAGCACATGCTTCCTTTGTTTTTCAATGCTCTGCTCACCCTCTGACATGATGAAAATCATAGGGCTTTCTTTACGGTGAGCATCTCTATTAGTTTCCTGGGGTTACAGAGTGAACTACCATGAACTGAGTGGCTCATAGCAATAAAAAGGTATTATTTCACAGTTTCACAGGCCAGAAGTCTGAAATCAAAGTGTTAGTAGGGTCATGCTCTATCTAAAGGTTCTAGGAAAAACTCCTTCCTTGCCTCTTCCAGCTTCTGGTGGCTACTTAGCATTCCTTGGCTTACAGACACATTACTCCAATCTCTGCCTCCATACTCATGTGGCCTTCCCTTATATTTTCCCACTATTTCTCTTCTAATAAAGGTGCTTGTCTTTAGACT
Source organism: Cephalophus harveyi (assembly GCA_006410635.1). Taxonomy (NCBI): domain Eukaryota; kingdom Metazoa; phylum Chordata; class Mammalia; order Artiodactyla; family Bovidae; genus Cephalophus; species Cephalophus harveyi. The sequence continues at coordinate 356,931 of SJYT01014991.1, read as the reverse complement.
TAGAACCCACCCAGTTAATCTAGAATGATGTCATCTTAAAATCTTTTACTTAACTATATATGCAAAGACTCTTTTTCCAAATAAGATCACATTCAAGGAACCAGGGGCTAGGACTCAGACATATCTTTTGAGGTGCCTCCACTCAATCGGCTATATCATTCCACTCAAAGAGGTATCACTTTTAATCTAATAAACACTTAAATTCTATCATTGTTTCCTCCTTCCTTTTTGTTTGCTTTGCTATATTTTTGTTACAAGTATATATTTCCTATATGATGGTATAAAAGATACTTTAAATGTATAATCCTTTAAAGTCTCCTATTTTCCAATATTTGAACATCATTCAGAAGTTTACAAAATTTCTTTTCATTTATATCTCCTTAAACGCTCCCAGAGATTCTGTGTGACAACAATTATCACTTTAGAATTACAGAAACTGAAGCTCAAACATGGGTTAAAAATCTATCACTACAAGTCAGGATTTCCTGAATCTTCATTTTTTCTTTACACTTCAGATGACAAAGGGTGACTTTGTAAGTTTTAAACACATACAGAACATATATACATGGGAGCATCTTGAGTATTAATCTTGACAGAAGTGAGAAACTCCACTAGCATTTAATTTTAGGCCTTAATTAGCTCACTCAATGGGATGGCATCCAATACATATTTAGAAACCATTTATTTGTGGTCATCTGGTCAAAACATAACCTCTGACCTCCAGTAGCTCATTCTTATGTAGTTATCTGTCCAGTAGAGGAATGGCAATAGTCTGAATGGTTTTCATGAGTGTCTTCTCTACTTCTGAAATCAAGGATGCCTTAGTCCGTTCAGGCTCAATGACAAAAATGGTAGAACCACAGCAGCAAATAGATAGGCTTAGCAGTAGGAGGATTACCCAAAGAGGGATAGTTTGCAAAATGCACAAAAGATGCGCTTCTCCCTTTCAGAGGAAAAAGGAGTGCTGGCAAGCTAGTATGAAGGAAGAAAATAATTATTATCTTTCTGTGGACTTCAGAGAAAACAGTATATAATTGTCATGAGTAGTGTAACCTTTGGACCGCTCTGGAATGCAATATCCTTTCCAAGTGGGCAAACCCTTGATGGTATTGATTTAATTTTGTGTTTGCTTCAAATAATAAAAGGGAAATAGATTTCTGGTGGCAGGCAGCCAAGCCATTCATCTCAAGTTTTGGTATGTGTGTATATGTTTGCTTTGAGTTATATAAGTTATTCCCATTTAATCATTTATACCGACTTTAAAGAAGTAAACAGTACCTATGTGAGAAATTAAATTTATCATGTGTGACATTTAGCAATTGCTTCAGAAACTTCCTTTTTCAAAGAAACAGTAATTTGTCTAATCTCAATCAAATCCAGCATGCATGGAACGGAAGATCACAGAGCCAGAGATGAAATAAATAGCACCAACTGGGTCCTTTGAGAAGTGCATAAATTATGAGGAGGGTCTCCAGTAAAAAGGATGTGAGGCACATCTCTGTGTGCTACCTGTCCTATGGGTCTTTCTTGCTTTTCCTATTCATCTCTCTTTCTCTTTCTCTGTCTCTCTGTAGGTCAAAGGCTCTATGGACTTCCTTCTGGCCTCCATTTCAGCAGTCCACATGTGGACAATGCCATATCCTAGGATCCTTTAACAAGAAAACATGCTTGTGTGCTAAGTTGCTTCGGGCATGTCTGACTCTTTGCAACCCCATGGACTGTAGTCCACCAGGCTTCTCTGTCCGTGGGATTTCCCAGGCAAGAATACTGGAGTGGGTTGCCACGCCTTTCCCCAGGGAATCTCCCTGGGATCAAACCCACATCTCTTATGTCTCTTGTGTTGGCAGACAGTTTCTTCACCACTAGAGCCACCTGGGATGCCCTAACAAGAAAACAAGATCTCCCAAACACTAGGGGCTTCCCTGAAGGCTCAGACAGTAAATAATCTGCCTGCAGTGCAGGAGACCTGAGTTCGATCCCTGGGTTGGGAAGATCCCCTGGAGAAGGGAATGGCTACCCACTCCAGTCACAACCCAGACAATCACGATGGTGTGATCACTCATCTAGAGCCAGACATCCTGGAATGTGAAGTCAAGTGGGCCTTAGAAAGCATCACTATGAACAAAATTAGTGGAGGTGATGGAATTCCAGTGGAACTATTTCAAATCCTGAAAGATGATGCTGTGAAAGTGCTGCATGCCATATGCCAGCAAATTTGGAAAACTCAGCAGTGGCCACAGGACTGGAAAAGGCCAGTTTTCATCCCAATCCCAAAGAAAGGCAATGCCAAAGAATGCTCAAACTACCACACAATTGCACTCATCTCACATGCTAGTAAAATAATGCTCAAAATTCTCCAAGCCAGGCTTCAGCAATATGTGAACCGTGAACTTCCTGATGTTCAAGCTGGTTTTAGAAAAGGCAGAGGAACCAGAGATCAAATTGCCAACATCCGCTGGATCATCGAAAAAGCAAGAGAGTTCCAGAAAAACATCTATTTCTGCTTTATTGACTATGCCAAAGCCTTTGACTGTGTGGATCACAATAAACTGTGGAAAATTCTGAAACAGATGGGAATACCAGACCACCTGACCTGCCTCTTGAGAAACCTATCTGCAGGTCAGGAAGCAACAGTTAGAACTGGACATGGAACAACAGACTGGTTCCAAATAGGAAAAGGAGTACGTCAAGGCTGTACATTGTCA
>SJYT01014991.1:316915-353976 GCA_006410635.1 Cephalophus harveyi | reverse complement strand
AGAAACGCTGGACTGGAAGAAACACAAGCTGGAATCAAGATTGCTGGGAGGAATATCAATAACCTCAGATATGCAGATGACACCACCCTTATGGCAGAAAGTGAAGAGGAGCTAAAAAGCCTCTTGATGAAAGTGAAAGAGGAGAGTGAAAAAGTTGGCTTAAAGCTCAACATTCAGAAAACGAAGATCATGGCATTCGGTCCCATCTCTTCATGGGTAATAGATGGGGAAACAGTGGAAACAGTGTCAGACTATATTTTGGGGGGCTCCCAAATCACTGCAGATGGTGACTGCAGCCATGAAATTAGAAGACGCTTACTCCTTGGAAGAAAAGTTATGTCCAACCTAGATAGCACTTTCAAAAGCAGAGACATTACTTTGCCAACAAAGGTCCGTCTAGTCAAGGCTATGGTTTTTCCTGTGGTCATGTATGGATGTGAGAGTTGGACTGTGAAGAAGGCTGAGCACTGAAGAATTGATGCTTTTGAACTGTGGTGTTGGAGAAGACTCTTGAGAGTCCCTTGGACTGCAAGGAGATCCAACCAGTCCATTCTGAAGGAGATCAGCCCTGGGATTTCTTTGGAAGGAATGATGCTGAAGCTGAAACTCCAGTACTTTGGCCACCTCATGCGAAGAGTTGACTCATTGGAAAAGACTTTGATGCTGGAGGGATTGGGGGCAGGAGGAGAAGGGGACGACAGAGGATGAGATGGCTGGATGGCATCACTGACTCAATGAACGTGAATCTGAGTGAACTCCGGGAGTTGGTGATGGACAGGGAGGCCTGGCGTGCTGCGATTCATGGGGTCGCAGAGTCAGACACGACTGAGCGACTGAACTGAAAAGTGGTTATAAATAATTTCTAGATTAAAAATTTGGAAATGGGAATCAATTCTGAGCTAATTAACTTTTATTGTTTGCAGTATAAAATTTGAAATTTGAGTATATCGTACCTGAATTATTTGTGAATTAACAGTTTTACTGATTTTCATATATTTTCTTTGGTGGTAGTGGTGGTTTAGTCTTTAAGTCGTGTCCAACTCTGTGACCCCAACTCTTGTGACCCCAGGCTCCTTTGTCCATGGGATTTCCCAGGCAAGAAAATTGGACTTGGTTGTCATTTCTTCCTTCCATGTTCCCAACCCAGGGATCAAACCCACGTCTCCTGGATTGCAGGCAGATTCTTTACCGCTGAGCCACCAGGGAAGCTGCATATTTTCCTTAGGTTAACACCCAAAAATGTTGTTTTAAAATGATCATATTTTTTTTAATCCATCTGTGCAAACACTTCTTGAAACTTCTTCCGTTTGGGGGACTCATTTTTGTGTGTTCATTTGCTTTGATAATTGACAATTCTATTTTACATATTACCCAAGTGTTTCCTTATGCAGCAAGAAAAAAACTTGGTGACCAAACCTCTGTTACATTTTTCATCAAATGCTACAACACCTGGCACTAAGTTTATCACACTGGAAGTGCCTCACACAGAAAAAATAAAACTAAAAGGCCAAATACATTTTGGCTTATATGGCTTTGCTTATGCTTTGGCCCCCTGATACAAAGAACTGACTCCTTTGAAAAGACCCTGATGCTGAGAAAGATTGAAGGTGAGAGAAAGCGACGACAGAGGATGAGATGGTTGGATGGCATCACTGACTCGAAGGACATGAGTTTGAGTAAGCTCCGGGAGTTGGTGATGGACAGGGAAGCCCGGCGTGCTGCATTCCGTGGGGTCGCAGAATCAGACACTGCTGAGCAACTGAACTATCACTAGCTCTTCCATGGTGGTGTGGAAGACTTCTTGATTTTCATAGGAAATAGGTATGTTTGAAAGTGAGGGACAAAGTGAGTTTTATTTGGAGAGTGAAGGAAACAATCAGCCCTGGAGCCCCTGAATAATGCTTGATTTGGAAGCTGCACTGCTTGATGAAGATGAAATGAGGTGGCCTGGAAGTCATCTCCCTGGGCATCATTATGTCCTTTGATGCCTGCAACTCATCTGTGATCATGTGCTCTTTAAACTAGACCATGCCTCACTGACAGCATTTTACAAAATACAAAGCATTCAAAGTTGATGAAACCAACAGGAACCAGTAAAGTGATGTCAGGGGTGAGTCAAAATACTAATATCAACACACAGTGATTCTTCTTCTCTGAGGAAAATATCCAGATTCACACATATCATACATTTCTATAACTAAAGAAGGAAAATAAAAAGAGAATAGCTCTCATGGTCCTTTTTTTTCCCTCTCATCTAAGTGTATAGGTATAGTCCAATTTGCCCAATTTGGCATTTCTTTTTGAGTGCATATCATCTCTTTACTTTTTTTTTTTTTTTCATTTATTTATCTGTGTAACAGAGGTCTAAAAAACAACATGTACCCCAAACCAACAAAACAAAGTAAAAACTACAATTAAGCTTGCATCAGATACTCACACTAAAAACTATTTGGTTAAGACCACTCTGCTGTAAGGAGATCAAAGGTGGTGAATCATCTAAAACACTTTAGAATGATTTTACTTTATCTTAAGCACTTGCTTTTACATCAAAGATATTCTATGATGATCCTTCAAAAAAGCAGAAGAAGAATTCTCTGAGTTGAGCAAATACATGTAAATGAAAATAGATGAACAAGATAAAAATAAATCTTCTGTAAGTCCCAAATAGACTACCACTCACAAAACTGGTTTCGTATAGTAAGTATCTTAATTACACTATATGAGTGAAAATACACCAACATAGGTAGTTTTAGACTTACTGGCATTTGATCATCAGGAATTATTGTCCACTTTCCAAAGAGTGTATAACACTTGTCTGGGTAGTAGGACCATCCCGCTGTTTAGTGAACTTCAGAATGAAGAGTGCAGTGATCAAGAGCTGGGTTCTTAGTTAAAGCTAGTTTTACTGTCTGCTAAGCCAAAAACTTCTTCACTTAACTTATTTAAACCTCAGTGTCACTGGTATAATGGGGGAAATAATAATGTCAGCTATAAATTGGCACTTCCCATGCCACTGGCAACTGTCATCTACCTCTACAAGGATGAAGTCATGTGCTGCTACAGCTGCTGACTTTCAACAGTCTCCTGAAAGGAGCTCAGGGCTGAGAGCAGAAATAGGGCACTCTGTGCTCAGAGGAAAAACTGGCAGAATAGGTCTTCAGATAGACATTTTCAGGGGTCAACTTTATCAGCCCAATTCTTGTACTTCTCATATTTAGAAAGGCACCAAAATCCTTCATGGTGACGACTGCTCCGCGTGACTAGCAGAAACCTCCTGCAAAAACATATGTGCGTGATGTACATGTGCTCCACCTTCATCAAATCACATGTATACCTACTTGCCTGGAGCAGTTGCTCAGAGCTATCTGAAATGCTGTCTCCTGGCCTATAGTCCTCATTTTGCCCCAAATAAATCTTGACTCATGGCTCTCACATCATGTACTTTTGAAGCTGCCAACAGCATCTATCCCAGTTTTGCTGAAGGATAAAAGAGAATCCATGTAAGCCTCTTGGCACAGCAGTTGGCACAGTGACTATATGATAAATGGTAGCTGCCATGATATTCCTTTTAATAAATGAGCAAACCACTCATTTATTCAAATCACTTATTTTGAATAAACATAACAAAGAGGAGCTATTTTACTGGTTCACAGGGCCAAAAGAATGATAATAAATGAAGAAACTGTACTGATTCTCCCTTACAAAGCTGGAGGTACATTATCTAAGATGGCTATATTTCTTGCTACCTGCAAAGCTGACCTTACACTTCTAGTCAGTATAAAGAGAACTAACTTGAAAAAAGTAAGTAGGTAGAGCCCTATGTAATCAATTAAATCATCCTCCCTGCTGTCAAGCAACACCACTTATACATGTCCCATAAAGTTAACTCTAGTACTGTTGTGTCAAAGATTGCTAGTGTTCTACCCCTAGATTCCTTGTTTGCTTTCTCCTTTGTAAGAGAATTCTGATTTTTAACTGGAACACTGTGCCTCCTACCCCTTCCTCCCAAACCACTGAATGGAATTTCCCAGTCTTTACTGAAACTAGCTATGATAGTTTCATGGGACTGATTCTGATCTGTGAGAAGTACTGTATGAGATTCCAGGAAGACTGATTCAAAGCAAGCTGATTCAGCCAGGAAGCATTGCTGCTTCTACATTTCTTTCTCCTGGCCTGTGTCACAGACATGACTGCAGTGGACCTTGATCACAAACTTGTGAAGAATACTTACAGGAGTATGGCAAAAAGATAGGTGCCTGGATCCCAGATGACAAACTCCTTACTTTTGAATTTATCTTACTTGAGCAAGAGAAAAACTCCTTTCTTGTTTAAGACAGTTATTTTGGGTTCTTCTGTTATCCACAGCCAAACACAATTCTTAACTGATAGAAATTTATTCAAATGCTTAAAACATATTTTTGCTAAGTTCCATACATATTCTGAAATATCAGTTTCTACCCAAGTCTCTCTGTAAAATGGATTCAAAATGTAAATTAAAAAGTCATTTCAAGATACTGCCAATTCCTCACAAGGGTGTATAGCTTGTGCTTTTTTTCCCTCCTAACAGCTGGCATAACACTTGGTAAATGGCAGTAATAGAGACCAGATGGAACAATAAAAAGTAGGGAAAAAGAAATCCCTAGTAGTATCTCTGTGTACCTATGATTGCAAATTTGTAATTCTGGATCTCCTTGGTGATGCAGTCAATGTCCAGGGGTGAATGGGGTATTTACCAAGCCTGCTGGTTCCCTCAAGTTATTTAAATAACTTGAAAGTAACTTGAAAATAACATGAGAGGTGACTTAAAAGTCTCAAAGAGTTAGTGCTTCACCCAGTTAATAACATTCACCCCAGAATGACTGAGCCTCCATGGCTGGCCTCTTATCTGAAGGACTAGGGTTCGATGACTTTGAGGGCTCCAGCTTATCCTGGTTATTTTGCGTTGTGATCCCATTTTTTGAGGTGTTCATGAGCACATATATTTTACCTCAGCACTTCTCTGATGGAGATGGCTAATTATTCTTTTGTGACTCTTCCTTATATGGTAATAGAGCAATTAAGCTTCTTTTTTTAGTGCTAAAATTTTTGTTGCTCCAATTTCTTTCTGACAGAATAATTACCATGTGTGTCTCTCATGAAGTTTCAAAGATTCATTTATTTGAGTCTCACTTACAGGTAAATTTCTTACCTTTTTCCAGTGTATGTTCAATTTGTTGCCTCTATCTTTTACTACTTTAGTCTTCAAAGATCTTGCAGATCCTAAATTACTTCCAGAATTATATGGCCATGACACTTTTCTCTTTCCTGGTTAGATTTCAGAGTTCTAATTACTTTAAAAAATATTCTCTCAGAAGAGCATTTTCTCCTGTTTTGTTATTCATATATATAATTCATTCAGATATGATAGTTGATATATATAAATTCACTTTAGTCTCTTTCATTTAAAATGGTTAGATTCCTATCTTTCCATTTTCCTTAATAACTCAGTTCAAACTGATTTTGTCCTGACTAAACAAACAAGTGCTAAAATCTCAGTGGAAGTATCTAATCAAATGGAATGAAGCATTATCTGTGTTATATTTGAATATCTGTGTTACCCATTTGAATGCAGAGTTCCAGTGAATAGCAAGGAGAGATACAAAAGCCTTCCTCAGAGATCAATGCAAAGAAATAGAGGAAAACAACAGAATGGGAGAGTCTAGAGATCTCGTCAAGAAAATTAGAGATTCCAAGGGAACATTTCATGCAAAGATGGGCTCAATAAAGGACAGAAAACTGTGTGACCTAACAGAAGCAGAAGATATTAAGAAAAGGTGGCAAGAATACACAGAAGAACTATACAAAAAAGATCTTCATGACTCAGATAATCATGACGGTGTGATTACCAACCTAGAGCCAGACATCCTGGAATGCGAAGTCAAGTGGGCCTTAGGAAGCATCACTATGAACAAAGCTAGTGGAGGTGATGGAATTCCAGGTGAGCTATTGCAAATCCTAAAAGATGTTGCTGTGAAAGTGCTGCACTCAATATGCCAGCAAAGTTGGAAAACTCAGCAGTAGCCACAGGACTGGAAAAGGTCAGTTTTCATTCCAATCCCAAAGAAATGCAATGCCAAAGAATGCTCAAACTACCACACAATTGCACTCATCTCACATTCTAGTAAAGTAATGCTCAGTATTCTCCAAGCCAGGCTTCAACAGTACGTGAACTATGAACTTCCAGGTGTTCAAGCTGGATTTAGAAAAGGCAGAGGAACCAGGGATCCAATTGCCAACATCTGATGGATCATGGAAAAAGCAAGAGAGTTCCAGAAAAACATCTATTTCTGCTTTATTGACTATGCCAAAGCCTTTGACTGTGTGGATCACAATCAACTGTGGAAAATTCTGAGAGAGATTGGAATACCAGACCATCTGACCTGCCTCTTGAGAAATCTGTATGCATGTCAGGAAGCAACAGTTAGAACTGGACATGGAACAACAGACTGGTTCCAAATAGGAAAAGGAATACATCAAGGCTGTATATTGTCACCCTGCTTATTTAACTTATATGCAGAGTACATCATGAGAAACGCTGGGCTGGAAGAAGCACAGGCTGGAATCAAGATTGCTGGGAGAAATATCAATAACCTCAGATATGCAGATGACACCACCCTTATGGCAGAAAGTGAAGAGGAACTCAAAAGCCTCCTGATGAAAGTGAAAGAGGAGAGTGAAAAAGTTGGCTTAAAGCTCAACATGCAGAAAACAAAGATCATGGCATTTGGTCCCATCACTTCATGGCAAATAGATGGGGAGACAGTGGAAACTGATAGACTTTATTTTGGGGGCTCCAAAATCACTGCAGATGGTGATTGCAGCCTTGAAATTAAAAGATGCTTATCCCTTGGAAGAAAAGTTATGACCAACCTAGACAACATATTAAAAAACAAAGACATTACTTTGCTAACAAAAGTCTGTCCAGTCACAGCTATGGTTTTTTCAGTAGTCATGTATAGATGTGAGAGTTGGACTATAAAGAAAGCTGAGTGCTGAAGAATTGATGCTTTTGAACTGTGGTGCTGGAGAAGACTCTTGAGTGTCCTTTGGTCTGCAAGAAGATCCAACTGGTCCATTCTAAAGGAAATCAGTCCTGAGTATTCATTGGAACGGCTGATGCTGAAGCTGAAACTCCAATACTTTGGCCACCTGATGGGAAGAACTGACTCCTTGGAAAAGACCCAGATGCTGGGAAAGATTGAAGGCAGGAGGAAAAGGCAATGACAGAGAATGAGATGGCTCGATGGCATCACCCACTGGAAATGAGTTTGAGTAAACTCCAGGAGTTAGTGATGGACAGGGAGGCCTGGAGTGCTGCAGTCCATAGGGTCACAAGAGTCAGACATGACTGAACTGAACTGAAGTGACTGAACTCACCAGGCCTGAAGAGCGGTTTACAGAGTACTACAAGGGATTTTTTTGAAAACCTTGAATTAGCTAAGTTAGGCATGACATTGACAGAGAAATTTCTTACTGAATTTCAGATCAGTTTATGTAATTATTGCAGTTACATAGGAAAAATGTAAATTAACACTACAGTCATGCACACATCAGTTTCAGTGTTTTGTTAAATCACTAAACAAACACATTGTATAAGACATGATGGCTGCTATATATATAGGGAAGAAAGCAGAGAGGAAATAAAAGAGAAAAAACAGAGCAAAGCAAAAAAACTGAAAAAAAAAAAAAAAAACAAAACCATAATATATAATTTCTCCTTTCAAGTTACAAATTTCCATTTGGGAAGGCAAGCCACAAAAGCTGGGCAGTTAAGCAACATTAACTTGTAAATAACATCACAAGTCATTTCAGTTACCAATAACTGACAAGAGCCTTTCCCTTCATTTCAGGTCTCAATTTAGACCCCAAAGTTTGCTCTTGTACATCTCTACCTTACTGCCCAGGGTGATCTCTGTAGCATAGAAATCTGATAATAATATTCTTAATATCGTCACATATTTTTGTTTTAAATGAGAGAGTCCAAAATCCTTTTTACCTCTACATATGACTTCTTATAATTTAACTTCTGAGAGGAATTATAGGCAGCACCCCATTTCTGAAATTTCTCTGAAATTCAATAGCTGAAAGCATGAGAGGTATCTGTGATAGAACTGCCACCATAGAGCCTTCCCTAGGGAACGCCCTCTGCCACAGATGGTTGGAAAGCCCCAGTTCTTTGAATTCTGAATTAGTCTCTGACAGACACCTGGAGCAGGCACTGTCAAGGCTGGTGGGGGCTGGGGAGTCTCTGTGCTCCTCAGCCTCCACAACAGAGATTACCATGGGCAGAGTCTTGGCTGTTCTTTTCTACAAACTCAGGTGACTCCTGGTAAAGCTCTCCACATGCCTACCTGTCTAACAACAGCAGGGGGTGGGAGGGTGATTGGGCCAGTCCCTGGGAACTGACACTCACTGGTGATGCTGATCTTGACTGGCAAGTGAGTCCCTCTGCTTGGAAAAGAAAAGGAAAGGGACAGAAGAGAGTTGTATGCTGTCTGAGTTGGAGAACTGATGCAGCTCTGCTAAGCCTAAAATAAGCACTTTGAAGAACCCTCAGGAAACAGCCCTCTTCCATGGGTTAAGCCGTTTCTCTTACTGCTAGAACCTTCACACCAGAAATTAATACTATCATTCCTCAGAGCATCTCCAAAAAACTAGTTGTATGAGGCCCATAGTTCATCGAAGTGGAAAATATGAATTCTGTCAAACTGAATATTTGAAACTAGAAGATAACTATACTTGTATTTGGTAGACAAAAGTAAGCTTCCTCTTGTTTCTGGACACATATTATTCTCTCTGTCCTGGATGCTGTCTTCTTCCCCTTATCCCATCTAATTCCAACCAGTTTCTTACTGTCCAGCTTTGGGAAGCCTTCTATTATAAGGAGTTATTACTTATTACCTTCTATAATAAGGAGTTATATAAATGGCTCTTTACAATTCTGAGTTCTTCTACTGCAAGGATATATTTTTCAACAATCTAGGTATTAAGTAAAATAAGTTGGCCTATAGATATTAGTCGGAGAAGGCAATGGCACCCCACTCCAGTACTCTTGCCTGGAAAATCCCATGGATAGAGGAGCCTGGTAGGCTGCAGTCCACGGGATTGCCAAGAGTCGGACATGACTGAGTGACTTCACTTTCACTTTTCACTTTCATGTTTTGGAGAAGGAAATGGCAACCCACTCCAGTGTTCTTGCCTGGAGAATCCCAGGGATGGTGGAGCCTGGTGGGCTGCCATCTATGGGGTCACACAGAATTGGACATGACTGAAGTGACTTAGCAGCATAGATATTAGTAGAATAGATATTTTAAAAAGTACAACACTCTTAACCCCTCTTGAAATTCTTCTGTAGCTGAACTGAAAATAGCACTCTGTTTGCATAAGAATGGAAGACCACTTGGGTACACACATTTGCAAGACAAAAAGCAGCAATATTAATTTAGCCTGTTTAGATTTCTTATTTATTTTTATAATTTATAGCAAGCCATCACATGTGCACACACACATTTATGTGATATGAAAGATGAAAATAAAGGTAAAGGATTGTATCTGTGTAAATAGTACATTCTAACTGCCAAGAATTTATATGTTCATTTAATTGTGGTTTTTATAAAAATACAATACATAATTGTATATATATATGAATAGGAATAATATACATTCTTGCTGAATTTGATTACACAGGCCAAGACTTGAAGGATCTGCTGTTTTGAGGGATAAACTGCTACCTTAAATTTCGTAAGTTTATTATTTAACTAAACTTCTGTGAAGACACCTAACCAACACAGTCACAAATCAATCTCACAATGATTAAAAAAAAAAAATCAGAAAGAACTAAGTATTTAGGTTCCACAAAGTTTAACATTTATATAAATACTAATCAATTTAGATAAAGGTTTCCTTTGCTTTCAAAATGAACTAGAAATGTTAATAGGTTCTGTCATAAAATAATTTTTATTCCTGATTTAATAAAACTCATCAGCATAGCCTTACCATATAAAACTCAAAATCAAACAAAAGAAAGAAAAAGAAATCTTAAAAATTAAATTCTAACTCTCTTCTGGGCTACTGGCAATGTCTTTATGATTTACTGGTAATGGTAAAAATGAGTAGTGCATTTAAACCTCTGTGAAGGGTACTTTATTATCTACCTGCAAATTGGTCATAATGTACATTACTTCCAAAGATTTTATTCTACGATGAAATTACCATAGAATTCACATAATGATCAATGCTAACTGCCAAGGAGTAATAGGTTTTCACAAACATATTCACTGTTAACTATGCAATTCAGATGCACACGGAGAAAAATGCCATGAGGCCATGAGTGGACTAAGCAGAGAGAGTATGTAGGGAACAAAGGGGCTCTGCAGTCTACCAGTTACATCACTCAAGGCTGGTTATATGAACTCTCTGAGCCTTATTTTCTTATCTGTATAATTAGATAACTAGTATCTTTCTCTTAGGGAAGTTTGATGATAACATGGGATAATATTCAAAAAGAATGTGCAAAGATGTCTATATATAGTAAAGAATTAATGGAAACTATTATAATTTTAAAATAATAATAGTTATTATTGTTGGACTTATTCTCCATCTATCTCGCTTGGTATATCACCTGGGGTCACTTAAGCTACACTGAATATCTATAAAGCTGAACTGTCGAAACACCTTTTTGTAATCCTTTCTCTTTAATATTAAACCAGTATACCCCTAATCCTATCTCCACAGATAGTTTTGTCTTGAAGATAACCATCATGCAGTAACTTCAGATTCTGTTATCTCTCTCTGGGACTGCCAGTGTCTCCTCCTTTCAATACATTCAGCAAGTCCCCTATATACAAACCTTCAAGTTGGGAAATTTCAAAGACACAAACATCCATTTCCATCGACATCAGGCGTGAGTGAAACTGCAGCTTTCTCTCCTTCTGCTGTTGCTGATGATCCTTCAGCTCTACCATCTCCCACATCCTTTCTCTCCTGCAGTCAGTAACTCTTCTTGCCTCTTCACTTGATGTCAATTCCTGTATGCCAGCTATTGTACTGAACTGCACTACTGTACTTTTCAAGGTACTGTCTGTAAGATTAAAAATGTTTTTTTCTGTGTCTGTTTTTATGTATCACTTGTGTGAAAAGTCTGTAAATGTATTATAGTACAGTGCTATATAGCTGACTGTGTTAGTTTGGTACCTAGGCTAACTTTGTAGGAGTTACACGTACGAATCAGGCTTGTGAATGTGTTTTTTGAATGGAACTTGTTCATATTTACTGTGCTTTAAAATCCATGCAGAAAACTCTTCGTAAACTTGCATTTGATGATGTTACTCCCCTATCTGGTGCTGCTGAATGGTTTCCCTCTACCACCTGTCTTCACCTAGTATATAAGGCCCTGCCTTTACTTCCGCCTCATCTTATGACTGGTACTCCTTTCCCCAGTGGTATCAAACTTTATAAAAATTCCTCAAAAGCAAATCTATTTCACATCTATGTCTTTCCACAGGTTGCTCTCATGCCCTTGGAGGCTTTTCCACTTTTATTGGTCTGAGACACTCCTACTCACTCCTACTCATCCGTGAAAAATTAAATCAAGCTCACTCCTACATGAGGGGTTCTTAACATAGAGCTTTTAAATGCAGAAGAGGAAAAAAAAAAAAAAACTATATCTGTAATTCATTAACCTTTAACTGAAATTTAGCATTTCCTTCAATTATGAAATTAGGCAGTAAACCACTGAGAACAATAGAAATCACATACATTTTTATATCCTACGATAGTAGTTGCAGTAATTTCAAAATACCATTTACATTCTCCATGGTTTTGAAACAATGGCATTAGCTCTGCATTAGATCTGTTATTTAATATATTAATAAAGAAGGACATGGATTACTATATAATAAGTTTATTCGGAAAATAATTTGGCACCCATATTTCAATATTATTGATTTTCTTTGAACTGCTATGTAATTTATTTTATGCAGTTAAAAGCATGACTCTAAGAAGGGATCCAGAATAATGTATGGTTAAGAGCTCTCATGTGTGAAGCCTTGTGTGACAGCCCTGGAAGAGGTGATGTCAAAACCAGTCATGTTGATACATATATCAACTTTTATCATACTGCTTTGCAATTATTTATTGGTATCTTTCTCCCTCCTAGCTGTAAGCTCCATGTGGAGAAAGGTTTCTTGACCTACTGATCTCAAAAATGTTTCTTAAATGAATAAACTTATTACAAATGTGTACACATATTGTCCTAAAGTGCTGTATTCTTTGATTTGCTAAACTGTATAGAATTATACAAGAATAAATTTCTGC
Source organism: Cephalophus harveyi (assembly GCA_006410635.1). Classification (NCBI taxonomy): domain Eukaryota; kingdom Metazoa; phylum Chordata; class Mammalia; order Artiodactyla; family Bovidae; genus Cephalophus; species Cephalophus harveyi. Next base: position 341,622 of record SJYT01014991.1, on the reverse strand, counting down.
TTCTCTGCTTCTAAAACCAGATTGTTTTGAACACGATATCATTTTTTCTAGTCTTCTAATTTTTTCACCTTATAGTGTTAGCTGCTCTTTGCAACCCCTCCCCTGGTCTGACTCTTTGTGACCCCCTGGACTGTAGCCCACCTGGCTTCTCTCTACCATGGAATTTTCCAGGCAAGAATACTGGAGTGGGTAGCCCTATTTACCATATAACACAGATGTTAATAGTCCTAGAGGCATGTGTCATACTATCTTATTTTGTAATTGAGTTACTTATATTAGGAAAAACTTCTCTTGGTACTACAACCATGTAACAATCTAAAAACTTCATGGACACATTACCTGAACAAAGACTTGCTATTTGCCCAGAGATCTTCATGTCTATGCTGCTGTGTCTGCTAGCATAGTTGCAAGAGTGGGAGAGGGAGAGGGTGGGATGATTTGGGAGAATGGCATTGAAACATGTATAATATCATATAAGAAATGAATTGCCAGTCTAGGTTCGATGCAGGATGCAGGATGCTTGGGGCTGGTGCACTGGGATAACCCAGAGGGATGGTATGGGGAGGGAGGTGGGAGGGGGGTTCAGGAGTTGGAACTTATGTACACCTGTGGTGGATTCATGTTGATGTATGGCAAAACCAATACAGTATTGTAAAGGAAAAATAAATAAATAAATTAATTAAATTAAAAAAAAAAAAAAAGAGGTACTACTGATCACACTGCAGAAGTAAAGGTGATGCATTTGGAAGAAAACTTCCTAAACTATCAATGCTCTAGTAGCAACAAAATGTTGCCAAAATTTCTAGCACATATATCTAAATTCTATAATAAAAATTATACTAAAAATTTTCCTTTAGTCAGTATCATCTACTTTCTTTTGAAACCATCTATTCACCCATTCACTCACTTAGCCACCCAGCCACCTACAATAATAGTTTCCAAAGTTATACTCACTGATGAGATTCTTTTAATCAGGTTGCTATACTTGGTTTAAAAAAATTAAATTAAATTAAAAGGTTGGTCCAGAGCAATAGGCATTTTTCACCCTCAGACAGGGAAAACATTAGGAGCTATGTAACATGCTTTCACAACATGATGGAAAAATACTTCCATTTAACAAATATTAAATATAACACTTAATATTTAAATGTTAATACCTAAATGGTTTTCATCATTTATTCAGTATCATGATTCACAAGAAGGTGATCTTGAGCTTATTTATTTAGAGAACAGTTAAGTTTTTTATAAATCTTATCTAGTACTTATTTTATCTGTAGTTTTCTTGGTCTTTATTATAAGGAAATATACCAGAGGTTATGACTACGATCTATTACTGTCACAGTACTGCATAATGTATTCCCTTTTGAGATATAGGACAAAATCGGGATAATATTCTAGAGTGGACTGACTTGAAATGTGAACAGAATTCCAGGTTGATTTTATTTATTTATTGTAATGATCAGAGTTCTAGAATAAGAATAAAAATCCTTGTAAGTTTCAGAGACACACGTTTTCCCCTTTACTTCTTTCCCTTTACTTCTTCCCCCTTTACTTCAGACCTAAATGGATAAATGCAAGAGCTTTTCTCAAAAGTCTTTTGAGTTCAAGAGGGAGGAAAAATACATTTCAAATAAAAGTGTAAGTGACAGCAAATACTGTTCTTTTTACAGGGCTGCTGAACTTAACTGGAAAGCAAGGGAAAGGCATTTCTGATTTGCATCCTTGAAACTGTGTTCTAAGAAGTGAGCTGCAGGGAGATTTTATAGCTCCAGACTCCTGTTCCCTGATTACTATCTCAAGCATCTGCAGAGTCTTTGTTCTTGGATATCATCCATCTGATTATCTAGTCTGTTACACTGTTTGGGGCCCACAGCCCCCAAAACTCTTGACTCTCCACTACCACTGTCAAGGTTGCATTATTTCTTGCCTAGGCTTCCAATTTCTTTCATGTGATCTCCACTCATCACCCTTTGTCCTTCCCTAATCAATTCTCCTAAGTATCAAGAGTGATCTTTTAGAAACACAAGTCTGATTAAGTCATTCTTATCAATCTTTAAAGGCTTCTCAGTATTCTAAAATGATGTCTAAAATTCTCATGGCTTTTGAGGGTCCCAGTATGGTCTCTCACTGACCTGCCATCCAGTCTATTTTTGTACTGTTCTCTTGCTCATGGGTGAGTTCCTTGAAGAAGCCATACTCATTGCTTAGGGCCTGTACACATGTTCCCTCTTCCTGGAACGCTCTTCTCCCAGTTTTTGCAATTCTAAAATTAAAAAGTCTTGTTTTTTGTCTTTAAGGCTTCCCAAGAAGCACTTCATGATTGTGGAAAACAAATAAGATTTAAGTAGGGGATATTGCCATTGTGGTGGCTTTGCAGGTCCTTGACTGAAAATACAGGCTTCAAGGTAGAAAGATCATGAAGAACTCAATGATTATGTCCCATAAGTGGTTAACTTCCTCCAAGAATCTATTCCATCATCCTTCTATCCAGATGTCAAATTCCGTATTGGGTATTTAAGTGCTAGCATAAGACATGCAATTATTTGGAGATACAGATATATGAAAAGGTTATATCGGCTTTTTGTTTCAAATCTCATTTTTCTTTTCTACCAATTTAATTACAATTATCTTTATCTGAAATAAGTCTGTGGATATTATTCAATAGATATAGCATATTTTCTACGGCAGTTTTATTTAATATTAACCTCAAGGCCTATTAAGCTGTATCATCAGACCAAAAAATTAAAATTTGCAAATTTTAAGGGAAATCTGTAGGTTTTAGAAAATAAAAGTCAACAAACAATAAGTCTCATTCACAGTATAACACTATATTCATTGTCAAGTTGCTAAAAATTACTGGAAACAAACACATTATTACTCAGGAATATGCCAAATGCTGATAAAAAATAGGGGCTAATAGGGTTTCTATACATTTCTAAGGTCATATGAAAGTTTTATGATTGAATCTAACAGTCTCAGTGCTAATGCCAATGACAAGTGCTCAATCACTCAAGGTTGGCTAATGGGAAGAAAAAATGAAATTAATGCAAAATTATTTTTATTGCAAATGAACTTTGAAGACATTAATTATAATTAGTAATTATTATGCCAAACTAATTATAGTTAGTTAGGCATAATACAGTTCATGAAAACTAGTGTCACAAGCATAGGGAGGTCTATAGATGAAGGGATACTATGTCAACTTGGATGTCTGGAAACTTCATTTAGATAGAGAAACATGAAAATGTTACTCTACAGAAAAAGAGCCACATTATTTTTGTACTCTTCATTTAATAATGTTCAAGAAGGAAAAAAAGGAATGAAAGAAAGCTGGCAGTTAAGCAGCTAAAAAAAAAGAAACTGAAGTGGTTCTTAATGGAAGATGTACTCGAAGCACTTATTTTCCACTGTCCTGGTGAGGCAGATCTGTGGGGGTGAGGAATGTACCTTCTCAGATAGAACTGGACATGAAACAACGGACAGGTTCAAAATTGGGAAAGGAGTATGTCAAGGCAGTATATTGTCACCCTGCTTATTTAACTTATATGCAGAGTACATCATGTGAAATGCTGGGCTGGATGAAGCACAAGCTGGAATCTAGATTGCCGGGAAAAATATGAATAACCTCAGATATGCAGATGACACCACCCTTGTGGCCAAGAGCCTCTTGATGAAGGTGAAAGAGGAGAGTGAAAAAGCTGTCTTAAAACTCAACATTCAAAAGACAAAGATCATGGAATCCAATCCCATCACTTCATGGCAAATAGATGGGGAAACAATGGAAACAGTGAGAGACTTTTATTTTGGGGGGCTCCCAAATCACTGCAGATGGTGACTGCAGCCATGAAATTAAAAGACACTTGCTCCTTGGAATAAAAGCTATGAACAACCTAGACAGCATATTAAAAAACAGAGACATTAGTTTGCTGACAAAGTGAAAGTGAAGTTGCTCAGTCGTGTCCGACTCTTTGCGACCCCATGGATGGTAGCCTACGAGGCTCCGTGGTCCATGGGATTTTCCAGGCAAGAACACTGGAGTGGGCTGCCATTTCCTTCTCCAGGGGATCTTCCCAACCCAGGGATCGAACCCGGGTCTCCTGCATTGCAGACAGACATTTTACGGTCTGAGTCACTAGGGAAGCCCCTAATTTGCTGACAAAGGTCTATCTAATCAAAGCTATTGTTTTTCCAGTAGTCATGTATAAATGTGAGAGCTGGACTATAAAGAAGGCTGAGTGCCAAATAATTGATTCTTTTGAGCTACTGTGTTGGAGAAGACTCTTGTGAGTCCCTTGGATTGCAAGATCAAACCAGTCAATCCTAAAGGAAATCTATCCTGAATATTCATTGGAAGGACTGACGCTGAAGCTGAAGCTCCAATACTTTGGCCACCTGATAAGAGCCGACTCATTAAAAAAAGACCCCGATGCTAGGAAAGATTGAAGGCAGGAGGAGAAGGGGAGGACAGAGGATGAGACGGTTAGATGGCATCACTGACTCAATGGATATGAGTTTGAGCATGCTCTGGGAGATGATGAAGGACAAGGAAGCCTGGTGCGCTGCAGTCCATGGCATTGCAAAGAGTTGGTCATGACTGAGCAACTGAACAACAACAACAGATGGTTCTAGGTAAGATTCCCAGTTGAAAAATACTGATAGGAAAATGAGCTGTAAATTAGAAGCACAGTCCTTCTTGTAAATTTCTCCTTTAATTACCCCAACTGACTTCTATGATCTATTCTATCTGGTTGCTGATAGTTAATCAATTTCCTATTTTTGATTCCTATTGATTTTTCTCTTAGATTCATCTTGAATCTGTTTACCTGTTTACCTTGAGCATCACCACCATAGTCCAGGTAACTACTCATCTCTCTCATAGGCAATTTTAATAATTAGTCTCCTCATATCAACATGTGTCCTCTGTGCCCCAGAGAGAAAGTTGAGAATAGAAAATTTGGTCAAGTCACTACCCTGCTTAAAACTCTTCTTCAAAAGATGGGAAAGACTTCTACTCATCATCATAATCTCATATTTTATTATAGGTTTTATTAATGATAACAATGGTTATTTTTATTGGGTGCTTATTATGTGCTGAGAACTGCTTTAGGTGCTTTCTATATATTAATTCATCCTTATGTAATCCTATGAGTATGTGCTCCAAAATATTTTTTAAATGCATGCATGCATGAATGAGTGGCAATGTGAATGAAAGCCCTCGGGTGAGAGTATCTGCAATTCTACAGCTGTATACTTTAAGAAATATCTGTTTACTGCAAGGGTTTTTTGATAGTGATTTGAATATTCTGAGATCACGTGCTGTGTGCTGTGCTCAGTTGCTTCAGTTGTGCCTAACTCTTTGTGACTGGATGGACTGCAGCCTGCCAGGTTCCTCTGTCCATGGGATTCCCCAGGCAAGAATACTGGAGGGTTGCCATGCCCTCCTCCAGGGGATCTTCCCGATCCTGGGATCAAAACTGGGTCTTCTGCATTGGCAGCCAGGTTCTTTATCTCTGAGCCACTGGGGAAGCCCCTACTGAGATCATACTTATAAATAATAAAAAGTCAAAGATTTCAGGGAAGTTATGCTGGAAAAGTTTGAATTCTTAAACTTGGATAGCTGTTATAAGAAAATATGTTTATTAGTAATTTGAAAGCATGGAACTAAAAGCCGTATTTGGTGTATGCATGTGTATTCTTATATAGATAAGTGATTAAGATGATACCCCCAACTGGAGTTATTTCTCCTAAGCCTTAGTTGGCACTCTGTGACTGTACACAATTTTAACTGCAGAAAGTAGATCAGAAAGATGTTGTTCAATACATTTGGTTCAGAAAATCTAACCAGGACTTGGAAAGAATATCATCAATTAAAAATTCTAAAAAGCATAAGTTCTTATTAGAAATTATTTAAGATAGTCAATGTCTTGGGTCCAAAGTCATTAGTGCATCCCATTTTACAATGTTTGTGGTTCTAACTTACCTAGTGATGCCACACACTTTTTGAATTAAAATAAAGAACAACCATTGTTCTTGAACCATTCACTTCCATAAATCTTCTCTAGCCTAGCAGAGTAGAGTCAGAGAGAGTTACATACTCATCACAATAGATTTCTTCAAGTGGAAGTGCTGAGTCGAGCAGTCTAGGTAAAAGCGGTCTATACTAGGCAAAAGTATATCAATTTCCAAAATGAAGAAAAATTTACATTCCCATCAATAATACACAGTGTTCTTAAGATTAAACCATCTTTCCCTTTAAATCTGTTTTCTTTGTTCAGTTTTCCTATACAGATCATTCCAAGAGGAAGTATACCATCTATATTTATTTACTGCATGAGAATTACTGATCCTAAAGTCATGCAAACATGACTGTTTCATTTTTATCTTCTTTTTAATTTTAATTTTTTTCCAGTCTTATTGAGAGGTAATTGGCATAAAGATTTGCATAGTTTTAGGTTTACAGTATTATTTGACTTATATATATCATGAAATGATACCACAATGTTTAATGAACATTAAACATTATATATAATTATATATATGTAAAATATATATATAATTAAAGAAAAAAATCATTTTTGTGATGAGAACCCAGGATTTACTCTCTTAATAACTTTCATGTCTGTTGTATCAGTTTGTGATATGAACAATATTAGGTTGTACACTTCTCTCATTCCACTACAATTTTATCTTAAATTGGTAGGTGAAAAAAAATATTTTAGTGTCACCTGCTTATATTGATAGGTAGATGATAATAATTTAGATGGATCAGTAGGATTACTAGATTGATGATGACAAATTGCCATGCAATGAACTATACTACAGCAATAAATATTTTTATTGAAATTTTGAATTATGTAAATCATTAAAAACTTGGTGATTTCTTTTCTGTATCAGAACTTCATAAAATTTTTTTATTCATATTCTCTGGCTGAATTTCTGCCTTTAGTTGACCTGACAGTGTATCAGTCTTCTTCTCAATCTAAATTGCTACATCTAAATCAGACATCAAATCTAAAAAGTATTCTATGTTTCTCAAACAATAGTAGTTTTTTAATAATTTGTTAGAGGTAACTGAGCTAAAAATACTGTACTTAAAAAAATATCTTTCATGAAAAAAAAAAGTAGAGCATGAAGAATTCTAGTAATGGTCTACCATCTTTCCTGGTGGCTCAGAGGTTAAAGCATCTGCCTCCAATGCGGGAGACCTGGGTTCGATCCCTGGGTCAGGAAGATCCCCTGGAGAAGGAAATGGCAACCCACTTCAGTGTTCTTGCCTGGAGAATCCCATGGACGGAGGAGCCTGGTAGGTTTACAGTCCATGGGGTCGCAAAGAGTCGGACACGACTGAGCGACTTCACCTCACCTCACCATCTTTCTAGCAGTTGAGGTCAGATATCCAAAGAAAGTAAAAATCTCTACATACAGAAATAGTCTATGTTAAGGTTAACTTCTTTTAAGACACCTTTACATCTTCCTTAGAACATAAAGACTGTCAAAAAGTAGTAAAGTGATAAACATATACAACATTCATTTCCAAAGGCAAGTGGATATTACAATTTGCAACCAGAAAGACATAATTACGTATGTCTTCCTCACTGTTGTAATAAGAAGGCACCATAAATTCTGTTAAATGAGAAGCTCCAAGTGATCCCAAGTGGAATTTAGTGTACCAATGTAATGTTTTAACTTCATATAGGAGTACCTGACTTAATAAATGATTTACCCTTTGATTTGAGACTTACATCTGTTTAGTTGAGGCTGAAGGAATATCATTATTTATTTTTAAAGCTATTCGATCCATATACTTTAAAGGGGTTGCTAGCCTTTCCAGCCACTAAAATGAAGTAAAAAACTTTGAAATTCTTTGTTATTTGTTGTTGTTTAGTCACTAAGTCATGTCCAACTCTTTTGTGACTCCACGGCCTATAGCCCGCCAGCCTCCCCTACCCATGGGATATCTCAGACAAGAATACTGGATATGGTTGCTATTTCCTTCTTCAGGGGATCTTCCCGACCCAGGGATTGAACCCACGTCTCCTGCATTGGCTGGCATATTCTTATTGAGCCACCTGAGAAGCCCTAAAAGGGAATCACAACCATGAAGGAATGTGGAATTCTACTGATAAATTTATTAATTGAGCTGTTCAGTCATTTAATTTTTAATTAATTCAATTGTGCATTCTTCAGTCCATCTGTCACCTGATGTATCCATTCATCCATTTCTCTATTAATCTATCACATAGGGTGTATACTGCTTAACTTAACAAGTTATTAAACCTGAAGCTGATGATTAACACTCTTCCAGCACATTTTCTCACTTTCTGTTGCTCTTCAAGAACCCTACTAGTGAGAGGAAAAATTCTTTTCTGCTTAAATGAATGAAGGGATACTTGTGGAACACGGTAAAGATTAACTGATAGAATATCCAAATGATAATAAACTGTATCAGACATGTACATCATGGAAACTGATAGAATATCCAGATAATAAGTGTATCAGATATGTACATCATGGAAAAGCTTAATTACTGATTAAAGTTCATTTCACTTAGAATGTAGATGTCACTGAGTCATATATGATATAAAATAGCTTCTCAGTATTTCTGCTTAGATTCTGTATCAATATATGCTTCCAATTTCCAGAGAAATATCACCAAAATTGTGTCTAATAACTCACTTTTCCTGAAGCATGTGTTTTCACCATTAAGTCTGGATGCCTAGGAAGCTCCTACTCATCTCTCATATTTTAGGAAAGTTATAAGTAAACAAAGAAGTTACCAAAATTAGGTTAAGGAAGGGGACCATTATAAAATCTCACCTGTATCTTGTGCAAGTAGTGTTCTGATCTAAAGGAGATATTGGCTTAAAAGTGATGGGTGGAGAAACCTGAGCTGACAGCAGAAATCCCAAAGCAAGAATAATGAGGGCTACAGTGGTACCTAAAAAAAAAAAAAAAAAAAGTTCTACATCAGAGAAGAGCTGACAACATTCTTTCAAAGCAGACTGTGTTTAGCAAGACATCTCTCTGAAAAAAATACCTTGATATATCTTCATTGGATTAAAAAAAAAAGATCCTCATATATAAGTATTGTCATAAAAACTCACTAGCATGTTCACTGTGAATAATGACAAGAGTGAGATTCAAATCAAATACATTTGTTAGCCAAGCACTGGTAATAACTTTCTAAACAAACACCATTTTGGATTGCTGACAGTCTCAAAAAGAATTAATATAACTGACATAATTGAGTGCCTAACATGTCAGGAAATACAAAAGGCAACGGATTTATATCAAGTGCTCCTTTCATTACCAAGAAAATTGTTCTAATGTTATTCGATCATCTAGAATCCAAATGGTAGTTGTAGTTCAGTCACTCTGTCGTGTCTGACTCTTTGCGACCCCATGGACTGCAAAAAGCCAGGCTTCCCTATCTATCACCAATTCCCTGAGTTTGCTCAAACTCATGTCCGTCGTCTCAATGATGCCATTCAATCATCTCATCCTCTGCTGTCCCCTTCTCCTGCCTTCAATCTTTCTCAGCATCAGGGTCTTTTCCAGTGAGTCAGTTCTTTGCATCAGGTGGCCAAAGTATTGGAGCTTCAGCATCAGTCCTTCCAATGAATATTCAGTGCTGATTTCCTTTAGGATTGATTGGTTGGATCTCCTTGGATCTCTCTCAAGAGTCTTCTCCAACACCACAGTTAAAAAGCATCAGTTCTTTGGTGCTTAGCTTTCTTTATGGTCCAACTCTCACATCCACACATAACAACTGGAAAAATCATCTTTGACTAGATAGATGTTTGTTGGCAAATAATGTCGGCAAAGTATGATCCAAATAATAAACTAAAAAGTAACAAACTAAATATTTCAAAAACAGGTGAAAGAGAATTTCTCATAAAAAGGAGTAACATTTTGTAAAGACTTAAAAATTCCAGAAATGACATAACACATACATTCAATTTTTTTTCATGTTGTCATTTGGAAGTGGAATATTTGTATTTGATTTTAGGGTACATAATGTGATTTTATACAAAATCACTTAAAAAGATATAACATTATATATATATAAAATCATGTAAAATCACACACACACACACACACACACACACACACACACACATATCACTTAAAAAGCTCATTTTTGAGTCCTTTATAGAAATATTGACAGGAAACAAGAAAGTTTTCAAATGTCTGACTATTGTTCCAGCCATTGTGAGAATTAAAAAGAAAGGCCATGGGAAGAAAGAAGAAAATATGGAGGCATTTGTTTGTATAATTTACTTGAATGAGGCAATATGTTTAAAATATGGAACTCAGGGTAGTCATTTATGTAGCAGTAAAGTTGCTATGAGGTAAATGAGGAAGTTATTTAGGAATGATGAAATGTATTTTTCAAATGGATAAAAGAATAACTTTGGGAAGCACTATTAAACTGGAACTGGATTACATAATTTTTGAAGTGTTTGTGTTTAATATAGAGGTGATATGTCAAGTTAGATACTGTGGTTAAGTTCTCACCCTGCTGTTTCTTGACTCCATGATCTTGGACAATGTGCATAACCTTTCCAACATTCAATTTTGTCTGCTGTAAAATGGGGCTTAGTTACAATATTCATCTTGCAGAACTGCAGTGAATTTTAAATATCACAATACATGTGATTTTTATAAAGCTAAAAATGTTAATTATTGTATTATAATTATTAAATATAGCAGCAGCAGTGTACTTTCAAAATCTAGAAGAACGCTGAAAAGGAGGGAGATGGCTTGAAGAAAAGATCAGAAGCCTATTTTACCACACCAGGCTGAAGAGTCATGAATATACAATCACAGTTCATTTTCCCCTTGTTGGCTTAAAATTCAAACTAGAAGTAGAACTAGTTTGAGGTGTTATGTTCTCAAAAAACTACCAATTCCTGAATTTGGGAAACAAAAAATAAGTCTATCTCTCAGAAAGAGAAAATATTTACTGGGCATGTAAATAAAAGTCATCCCTCTCTCCTCAAATAAAGCAAAATAAACCAAGAGTTTTACTGTTAATCTGTCTGTCAAAGAAGCTGGGTCCTAAGTTTTCCAAAATTACCTCCACAGAATATTGTCATGGGACAGGTAAGATTTGCTTCAATCAGGAAAAGTTGATATTTTAGGATGCAAAGGAAACATAACACTCTTCTTTTATAGCACTACTTAAAATAACTGGTCTCTGTGATAAATTGTAAACTCTAAGATAGTATACCTAACACATATTAACATATATTCAATTCTAGTGCCTGGCATAGAGCAGATCTCACAGTGCTACAGATTTTTGCAATGCTGGCTATTTTCTAAGAAAATAACAAAACAAGTTAAGACTATTCAACTGAGGTCATGGGTTAGTATGGGAGAAATATTCCAGATGAGAGTTCTGCAGTATAGATATTATATCTATACAAGGAAGGCCTTGTATGAAAGGATCTCCTCCAGTGTAATGGGAAGTTTGGGCACATTCTTTATAAGAAAGGAGTCCCTCCTTAGCCATCTATACTGTTGCATTTTGGAATTCTGATATCATTTTCCTAATAAAAATGTTCTCCATAGGAGGTAGTATGCTGGATAAATAGAATCCTCAAAAATACCCAATGAAGTAAGTTACCTTAACTATATGATACAAGGGCCTGTATTATTAGTAAATATTAAAAAAAAAAATTTCCTTACCTAAGACTCAAACAGAACACACTTTTTGTGCTTAAGTATCACCTACACATGCTCCAGACTTCATCTTCAGAGATTCCAATTTAGTAGCTTGGGGGTTGGGCCCCCAAGAATTCACAATTTAAAGTATCCTTGGTATGTTCCTTCTATTCCAAGGATACTTAACATAATAAAAGCTATATATGACAAACCCACAGCAAACATTATCCTCAATGGTGAAAAACTGAAAGCATTTCCCCTAAAGTCAGGAACAAGACAAGGGTGCCCACTTTCACCGCTACTATTCAACATAGTTCTGGAAGTTTTGGCCACAGCAATCAGGGCAGAAAAAGAAATAAAAGGAATCCAAATTGGAAAAGAAGAAGTAAAACTCTCACTGTTTGCAGATGACATGATCCTCTACATAGAAAATCCTAAAGACTCCACCAGAAAATTATTAGAGCTAATCAATGAATATAGTAAAGTTGCAGGATATAAAATCAACACACAGAAATCCCTGGCATTCCTATACACTAATAATGAGAAAGTAGAAAAAGAAATTAAGGAAACAATTCCATTCACCATTGCAACGAAAAGAATAAAATACTTAGGTATATATCTACCTAAAGAATCTAAAGACCTATATATGGAAAACTATAAAACACTGATGAAAGAAATCAAAGAGGACACTAATAGATGGAAAAATATACCATGCTCATGGATTGGAAGAATCAATATAGTGAAAATGAGTATACTACCCAAAGCAATCTACAGATTCAATGCAATCCCTATCAAGCTACCAGCGGTATTTTTCACAGAACTAGAACAAATAATTTCAAGATTTGTATGGAAATACAAAAAACCTCGAATAGCCAAAGCAATCTTGAGAAAGAAGAACGGAACTGGAGGAATCAACTTGCCGGACTTCAGGCTCTACTACAAGGCCACAGTCATCAAGACAGTATGGTACTGGCACAAAGACAGAAATATAGATCAATGGAACAAAATAGAAAGCCCAGAGATAAATCCACACACATATGGACACCTTATCTTCGACAAAGGAGGCAAAAATATACAATGGAGTAAAGACAATCTCTTTAACAAGTGGTGCTGGGAAAACTGGTCAACCACTTGTAGAAGAATGAAACTAGATCACTCTCTAACACCACACACAAAAATAAACTCAAAATGGATTAAAGATCTAAACGTAAGACCAGAAACTATAAAACTACTAGAGGAGAACATAGGCAAAACACTTTCCGACATAAATCAAAGCAGGATCCTCTATGATCCACCTCCCAGAATACAGGAAATAAAAGCAAAAATAAACAAATGGGATCTAATTAAAATTAAAAGCTTCTGCACAACAAAGGAAACTATAAGCAAAGTAAAAAGACAGCCTTCTGAATGGGAGAAAACAATAGCAAATGAAGCAACTGACAAACAACTAATCTCAAAAATATACAAGCAACTTATGCAGCTCAACTCCAGAAAAATAAATGACCCAATCAAAAAATGGGCCAAAGAACTAAACAGACATTTTTCCAAAGAAGACATACGGATGGCTAACAAACACATGAAAAGATGCTCAACATCACTCATTATCAGGGAAATGCAAATCAAGACCACAATGAGGTACCATTTCACACCAGTCAGAATGGCTGCGATCCAAAAGTCTACAAGCAATAAATGCTGGAGAGGGTGTGGAGAAAAGGGAACCCTCTTACACTGCTGGTGGGAATGCAAACTAGTACAGCCACTATGGAGAACTGTGTGGAGATTCCTTAAAAAACTGCAAATAGATCTGCCTTATGACCCAGCAATCCCACTGCTGGGCATACACACCGAGGAAACCAGAATCGAAAGAGACACATGTACCCCAATGTTCATTGCAGCACTGTTTATAATAGCCAGAACATGGAAACAACCTAGATGTCCATCAGCCGATGAATGGATAAGAAAGCTGTGGTACATATACACAATGGAGTATTACTCAGCCATTAAAAAGAATTCATTTGAATCAGTTCTAATGAGATGGATGAAATTGGAACCTATTATACAGAGTGAAGTAAGCCAGAAAGAAAAACACCAATACAGTATACTGACACATATATATGGAATATAGAAAGATGGCAGTGATGACCCTGTATGTGAGACAGCAAAAGAGACACAAATGTATAGAAAGGACTTTTGGACTCTATGGGAGAGGAAGAGGGTAGGATGATTTGGGAGAATGGCATTGAAACATGTAAACTAACATGTAAGAACGAAGCACAAGCCTATGTTCGGTACAGGATACAGGATGCTTGGAGCTGGTGCACAGGGATGAGTCAGAGAGATGATGTGGGGTGGGAGGTGGGAGGGGGATTCGGGATTGGGAGCTAATATACACCCATGGTGGATTCATGTCAATATATGGCAAAACCAATACGGTATTGTAAAGTAAAATAAAGTAAAATAAAATTAAAAAAAAAAAAATAAATAAAGTATCCTTGGTAATTCTGATGAAGACAACCTGTGAGTGATATTTTAGGGAATACTCTACTACCAAAATATCTGGCAGAAAATAACACAGTGTTTCTGGCTTTCTGATTTATAAGCAACAAAATTACATAGATATAAGCCTTCCTCTATTAAAAGGATCAAGAAGCTGTCATTAAGTTGGTAATACTTACAAGAAAGACCAGTTCTCTTAGCAAGCTTTGAAAATATTAAGTCAGAATACCACAAAATGTCCTACATTTAAAATTATTCATGGACTATATATTTTATATTTCTTTGTATAAAGAGTTTCTTTGTCCTGGTCTAGCTAACCAGTTTGTTTACAGTAATTTTTAAAGAACAAGTACCTAGAGTTGACTCATTGGAAAAGACTCTGATGCTGGGAGGGATTGGGGGCAGGAGAAGAAGGGGACGACCGAGGATGAGATGGCTGGATGGCATCACTGACTCAATGGATGTGAGTCTGAGTGAACTCCGAGAGATGGTGATGAACAGGAAGGCCTGGCGTGCTGCGATTCATGGGGTTGCAAAGAGTCGGACACGACTGAGCGACTGAACTGAACTGAACTGACCTATTCAAAGTTATTTATTTATTTATTTATTTATTTTTACTAAATTTCACCCAATATTAAAAAAAATCAATAAAACACAAAATAGGGAATAAAAGTGAATGAAAGATTTAAAAATTCCAGGCTAATTTAAGAAGTTTTAAATAGAACAGTGTTCTAATACTAGCACTGGTAGAATATTAAACATATTATGATTTATTACATGAAAAATGATGAAAAAAGTCAAAATAATTTCTTTAACAATGCTATTATTTCTTTATTTACTTATAAATTTTGATTGGAGTATAGTTGCTTTGCGGCTTCCCTGGTGGCTCAGACGGAAAGAATCTGCCTGCTGATGCAGGAGACATGGGTTCGATCTCTGGGTTGGCAAGATCCCCTGGAGAAGGAAATGGCAAACAATTCCAGTATTCTTGACTGGGAAATCCCATGCACAGAGGGACCCAGTGGGCTACAGTCCATAGGGTCACAAAAATTGGACACGACTTAGTGACTAAACAATAGTTGCTTTACAATACTGTAACATTAGTTTCTGCTGTATAACAAAGTGAATCAGCCATATGCATACATATGTCCCCTCTGTTTTGGATTTCCTTCCCATTTAGGTAACCACAGAGCACTGAGTAGAGTTCCCTGTGCTACATAAAAAAGAAAAAAAAAAAAAACTAAATAAACAAATTCTTAAAAATATTTTAGGTGCTCAATCTTTAAAAAGTTCTACAAATAAACTGTATTTAGCTAGACCCAAAGAAACTCTTTATACAAAGAAATCCAAAATATATAACCTATGAATAATTTAAAGGTAGCACATTCTGTGGTGTCTTGACTTTTAATATTTTCAAAGCTTGCTAAGAGAACTGATCTTTCATGTAATACTACAAATTTAATGACAATCTCTTCAATCGGCAGGAAAGAAAACTGCCTCCAGCTTGCTCATAAAGGCAGTGCCTGGAAACTCTTAGTCTTTTTCCCCAGATCTTTTTTTTTTTTTTTTTCAAGTTCCCTGATAGCTCAGTTGGTAAAGAATCTGCCTGCCCGTGGTTCGATTCCTGGGTTGGGAAGATCCCCTGGAGAAGGGAAAAGCTACCCACTCCAATATTCTGTCCTGGAGAATTCCATGGACTGTATAGTCCCTGGGATCGCAGAGAGTTGGACATGACTGAGCAACTTTCACTTCACTTCACTTTCTCTTAATAGTCAGTGATAGGTTCTGGAAATCCCTGGGGAAGAGGACTTACATGGAGGGATGAAACATGACATCCAGAAGAGGAGTTCAGGAATGCTCCTAGATTACGGTTAAAACAAGTAATCACTCTGGCAGTAACAATACTGTGATAGCAAAATTCTTTGAACATTTTACTGTCTGGGTCAGGTACTGTTTGAAATGCTATACATGTGTTAATATGTTCAGTCTTTCCTATAAACCTATGAAGGACTATAATTAATCCCTATTCATAGATGAGGAAATGGAACCTTGTTCAAAGTCACAAAATTCAAACCCAGTCTGGCTTTGTATCTATAATGACTCAAAGTCCTGTAATACAACAAATGAAGGGACAGAGGCAGCTAGAAAAACTATTTTCCCCATATCAAAATCAGCATTTTTCTCAAAATCTCAAAAGCCAAATCCCAAATTTAAGACCCAAAATTCTATTTAAAAAATAGACCTCTTGAGGCAGCAGTATACTAAGGTCCTGTCAAAAAGAATGTGCACACTAAAAATTTTTTAAAGCAGCTATTACCACTTCTTAGAGTTTATCTGAACCTCAGGAGTCAGCAAATCCAATTTTCAACCCACTGCAGGAATCTGTCTTTAGCACATCACTGCCTGATGGCCATCTATCCTTTTGTTGAGAGCTTATTATCCTAATGAGGCAGCTCAATTTGTTGTTGCATAGGTCTGGTTATTATATTTTTCGTATATTAAGTAAAAAATCTATGTCCTCATCTATTTGGTGTCTCTGTAGTCTTTTTCTCCAGGCCTGAACAATTCTGGTTCCTTCAATAGGTTGTAAATGTATGGCTTTTAACCTTCCCTTGTCCCTCACCTTTCCTCACTTACCCTCCTGCTTCCCTGTATACATTGGCTGTTGCAATTACCTTTGCCTTTTAATCAATCTTCCCGCTGCCTTCCCCTCAGTTCTGATACTGTAGTTCAGCTTACATTATTCAGCTCAAAGCTTTCACTCAAGGCAAAAACAGAGGGTGGATGCATTCTACTCTTTCTTCTGGAGTTAAGGGTGAGAGGGAGTATATATTCTTGATAACTGAGTATGAAACCCTAAATGCATTTTCTCATCAAAATTTGGGACAAGTGACTTGAAGCAGTTCTATTGGATGAATGCTTTAGTTATATTTAGTTAAAATAAAATTTAATTAATGCTGGCCTGGAAACTTTATATTTTAATAGAAAAAATATATTCTTACTCTAAATAAACTTACAAAGAAATAATTAGAAGATAGCTAATTGATAAGTAGAAATCTGCTTGCATATTTGAAATAGATTAGAAAATTCTTTGATACAAACATGTGAAGAAAGTGTCAGAGAAGGGTATCATTTTGGCAAGTGAAAAAGCCCTTGCATTAGAGAAATAATAAATAAAATGGGCAAGATTTAAAGACAAAAGATACTTTAAAGTGAGAAGGGTTTTTTCTTATTAAGTTATCACAGAAAACATACCAAATCAATCAGAATTTACCCTAGGATTTAGGCCTTGTTCAAACACGAAAAGAGTCTGTCCCAACTTTGTGAAGAAATTATATGGTTCCAATGTTCCACTGTTGAAAGAACTTTGAAAAAAAAAATACTCCAAATTTATTTCCATATTACCCCAAACTTAAAATATATGTTAGAACTTTGCTTTTCATTTTGTACCTTTGAGTAAAACTTAAAATAACAGCAAAATGCTACCCACAGTTGGTTGTAACTTTTCTTCCGAGGAGCAAGCATCTTTTAATATCATGACTGTTGTCACCACCTGCAGTGATTTTGGAGCCCAAGAAAATAAAGTCTGCCACTGTTTCCATTGTTTCCCCATCTATTTGCCATGAAGTGATGGGACCAGAGGCCATGATCTTAGTTTTCTGAACGTTGAGTTTTAAACCAACTTTTTCACTCTCCTCTTTCACTCTCAACCAAGAGACTCTTCAGTTCTTCGCTTTCTGCAGTAATTGTCATGTTGTCTGCATATCTGAGGTTATTGATATTTCTCCTGGCAATCTTGATTCCAGCTTGTGCTTTATCCAGCCCAGCATTTCTTATGATGTACTCTGCATACAAGTTAAATAAGCAGGGTGACCATATACAGCCTTGACAGACTCCTTTCCTTATTTGGAACCAGTCTGTTGTTCCACGTCCAGTTCTAACTATTGCTTCTTGACCTTTATTATAACTCTATTATACGAAAAGAAAAACTCTATTATATGGCTACAAAAATTATATCAGAAGTGGTAATGGTATTATATTTTAAAATATTAATTTGTCATCATTAGAGAACTTTATAACTGAATTCTTCAACACCTACCTGCTAAACTACCAAATGTAAGTTTCCTGCGGCCCACTTTCTCAACAAGCCAGACACCCACAAGTGTGAAAATGAAATTTGTGAAGGCTGTAATGGAAGCCAGCCATATTGCAAGTCTATCATCTTCGACACCAGACATCTGCAGAATGGTTGCACTGTAGTACCTGTGAGGCAAGAATAAAACAGTTGTTGCTGTTAGTCATTCAGAGAAACACAGTTATTCATATAGATAAGTATCTATCTGACTAAATCATACCTGGAAGAACTGAAAAATAATATCAAGTTAACATGGAAATCATGCAAACCATTTAAAGGATCACAATACAGCGACTATGTCCAGATGAAATTTATAACTTTGTATCATTAAGAACAGATACTCAAACAAGTGAATAGAGGGCTAAAACCCTTAAAAGTTACATGCACTCCACACTTAGGGACAGCAACAGCTGTAGTTTCACTGAAACAATCGAGGAGAAGCTCCAAATACATGGAACCAATCAGAAGTCACTGTACAATGTAAATGTATGTACTTAAAAAAACAAAGAGAACTGCTACATATCTTAATCTTAAAGAAAGTAAAAATCTAGTACAAGAATTTCTTGAAAGACACAAGAAGAAAGAATATATCATGTTATCTGGCATCCAGTAAGTGGTAAAGGATCTGCCTGCAAGGCAGGAGACAGGAGACATGCAGGCTTGATCCCTGGGTTGGGAAGAGCCCCTGAAGTAGGAAAGGGCAACTCACTCCAGTATTCTTCCCTGGAAAATCCCATTGACAGAGGAGCCCAGCAGGCTACAATCCATGGGTTTGCAAAGATGACATGATTGAGCACATGGGCTGATTGGTATAGGAAAGAGATGAGAAACTTACATGATATATACAAAAAGAATGCCTTTGTGGTTCCTAAAAAGGGATGCTCTTTGGTAAGTCTCTAGCACATCTGCATGATTAGGTCCTATAGACTCATTTTGTTCTAAATAAATATACTGAAGAAAGAGAAAGTGAAGTTCCTCAGTGGTGTCTGACTCTTTGCAACCCCATGGACTGTAGCTTACCAGGCTGCTCTGTTCATGGAATTTTCCAGGTATAGGAGTGGAGTGTGTTGCCATTTACTTCTCCAGAAAATCTTCCCAACCCAGGGATTGAACCCGGGTCTCCTGCACTGCAGGCAGACGCTTTACCATCTGAGCCACCAGGGAAGACCATACACTGGAGATTGGCTCTAAAAATCATAAAGCCAACTTGTTGATGCACAATGGGAGATATGTCTGGTATGTTTAAGATGATAGGTTTCTCACAGGACATTTCTTTTTTGGTGAAAATATCAGTAGCCATATCAGATTACTTTGAATTGGCCCTTAAAACAAAAGAAGCAAAAATATTCCTGGCAAATAATCTATGAAATGTGACAGAATTCAAATTCTGAAGATACATTCTGAAACACACCTTTTACTGTCTTTCAAGCCATTCCAAAACAAGTTAGCTTTACCCAAATCCAATAGTGGGCATCTAAGCAATGTATTCAATAAACTGAAATATTTCCATAGTTCCAGTCCAAAGTTTCTGGATGGTAGTCAATGTTTTCATGTGCTGTGCTGTGCTTAGTTGCTCAGTTGTGTCTGACACTTTGCAACCCTATAGACTTTAAGCTGGATGAATCACAAGCTGGAATCAAGATAGCTGGGAAAAATAGCAACAACCTGAGACATGCACATAATATCACTCTAATGGCAGAAAGTAAAGAGGAACTAAAGAGCCTCTTGATGAAAGTGAAAGAGGTGAGTCAAAAAGCTATTTTGAAACTCAACATTCAAAAAATGAAGACTATGGCATCTGGTCCCTAAACAGAAGGGAAAAACTGGAAGCACTGACAGACTTTCTTTTCCTGAGCTCCAAAAATCACTATAGATGGTGAATGAACCAAGAAATCAAAAGACACTTTGCTCCTTGGAAGGAAAGCTATGACAAACCTAGACAGAGTATTAAAAAAAAGACATCACTTTACCAACAAAGGTTCATATAGTCAAAGGTATGGTTTTTCCAGTAGTCATGTATGGATGTGAGAGTTGGACTATAAAGAAGGTTGAGCACTGAAGAACTGATGCTCTGAAATAGTGGTGATAGTGGACTCTTGAGAGTCCCATGGACTGCAAGGAGATCAAACCAATCAACCCTGAATATTCATCGGAAGGACTATTGCTAAAGCTGAAGCTCCAATCCTTTGGTCACCTGATGCGAAGAGCTGACTCTTGGAAAAGATCCTGATGCTAGGAATGATTGAAGGCTAAAAGGAGAAGCAGGTGGCAGAGGATGAGATGGTTAGACAGTATCACTGGCTCAATGGACATGGATTTGAGCTAACTCTGGGAGATAGTGGAGGACAGAGGAGTCTGGCAAGCTGCAGTCCATGGGATCGCCAAGAATGGGACATGGCTTAATGACTGAACATCAAGAAGAAACAACATATTTACAATTGCTATATGTCCTTTTTAGATCCATCCTTTGGTCATTACATATTATCCTTTCTTATCTCTTAGAATAGCCTGTATTTTAAAGTCTATTTTGTCTGATATGAGTAGTACCATTCCAGCTTTCTTTTGGCTTCCATTTGCATGGAATACTATTTTACCCTCCCCTAACTTTCAGTCTTTATGTGTCCCTAGATCTGAAGTGGTTCTCTTATAGACAGTATATATATGGGTCTTGATTTTGTATTCATTCAGCCAATTTATGTCTTTTGTTTGGTGCATTTAATCCATGTACATTTAAGGTAATTATTGATATGTATGCTCATGGGACGTGAGGGACATGACGATCCGCTGATTTGAGTATCTGTGGGGGTCCTTGAACCAAACTCCTGTGGATAACTGAGAGAGGGACAACTGTATTTCATTGTTTTCATTTTTGACACAATAAAATCATGAAATTGCATGCATTAAATTAATGGCTAGAAATAGAAGTAGTATCAAACAAAGTAAGTTAGTGAGTATCAGAATTTTATTTAAAATGAAAAATGTGTCCTAGGTGTGTAAAATGATTTTTTATGTTACTTAAATTTATAGAGGCAGAATATAAGTAAAACCTGGCCTGGGAATCAGAAGCTATCATTTTTAAAGACATCTCTGTATGGCTGATTCATGTTGATGTTTGGTAGAAACCAACACAATACTGTAGAGCAATTATCCTTCAAATAAAAATAAACACATTATAAAAAAAAAAAAAGACATCTCTGTGGTGTGCTGGCCAGATCAGATAATATACTGTTCAGTCAGTATTTACATATTTAAGACATACTATTAATATATGTGAGTTACTGAATTCCCACAGATGTATTATTAGATCCAGTTGCTACCCTAAAGAAGCTCCCATAAAAGAATGACATGGAAAGAAATAATTTTGATATTGCAAGGTATATAAATCACAATGTGGCCTTAAAGGACAGACCAAATAATTTCCCTTTATGAAGTTCCTTGATTTTCCAGAAAATTTAATGTTTGAGTTAAGTTTTGAAGAGTTCACAAGGGGTTTGCCAGCACATCCAATGATCTAGAAGGACATTGGTGGTAAAGGAAATGACATGTAGGAAGGAAAAATGTACAAAATACTATGCTGGATTCATACACCAAAAGTATGTTACTGTGGCTGAACATAATAAGGTTCAAAGGAAAGAGAAGTATGACAGAAGGCTTCAGTAGAACCTTTTGTTATAGAGGGGCCTTGAGAGCCACACTCCTTGTTTGGCTTTTATTCTGTAGGGAATGGAGAACCATGACATGGACTGTGAAGGGAAACAACAAACAATTAAGTTTGTTTTGTGAAAAGATCACTCTAACTACAGTAAAGTGTACGGACTAGATGCAGACCTGAAGGTGAAGGTGAAGGTGAAGTCGCTCAGTCGTGTCCGACTCTTTGCGACCCCGTGGACTGTAACCTACTAGGCTTCTCCATCCATGGGATTCTCCAGGCAAGAATACTGGAGTGGATTGCCATTTCCTTCTCCAGGGGATCTTCCCGACCCAGGGATCGAACCTAGGTCTCCCGCATTGGAGGCAGACGCTTTAACCTCTGAGCCACCGGGGAAGCCCAGACCTGAACAAGGGTAAATTGCTTGACGTATTTTTCAGGTCCTTTGATTAGATATAGTACCCTGTAAATTTTCTACATTAATGTGAAACACTGAGAGCAAGGCTAAAATTCCATGATAGTTTTTTATCTTCCTGTCAGCAAGCCTTGCAACTTTAACCCACACTAAATCTTTCTTTGGATGGACTGTCTTGAGTTTTCATCCTCATTTTTCTTTCTCAAACACTGGTAGATGTATTAGATTTTATTGTTGCCATAAAAAATTACTACAATCACACTGACTTAAATCAACATAAATTTATTGCCTAACAGGTTTATAGGTCAGAAATCTGGCACAGATTTTATTGGGTGTCAAGAATCAAAGGTGCCAGCTGGGTATTCCTTTCTAGAATCTCCAGGGGAAATAAACTTCTTTGCTGGTTTTTGCTTTTAACATCTCCCACACTCTGTGGTTTGAGGACTCCACTTCCTCATGATTCAAAGCCCACAAAGGTGGGTCCATGCAGTGCCTTTCAGGTCCCTTTACTCTGAGACTCCTTTCTGCTTTCCCTGCATATAAAGACCTCTGTAATTACACTAGGTCAACCTAGATAAATAGAGTAATCTCCTTATCTTAAGAGTAACTGATTAACAACATTAATTTGTTGATCTACAACATTAATTTCCCTTTGCTAATTAATGAGAAATATTCACAGGTTGTTTATGACATGTACATGTTTGGAGTGGACTTTCCTGGTGGCTCAGATGGTTAAGCATCTGTCTACAATCCGGGAGACCCGGATTTGATTCCTGGGTTGGGAAGATCCCCTGGAGAAGGAAATGGCAATCCACTCCAGTACTCTTGCCTGGAAAATCCCATGGACGGAGGAGCCTGGTGGGCGGCAGTCCATGGGGTCGCGACTGAGCGACTTCACTTTCACTTTTCACTTTCATGCATTGGAGAAGGCAATGGCAACCCACTCCAGTGTTCTTGCCTGGAGAATCCCAGGGACGGGGGAGCCTGGTGGGCTGCCGTCTATGGGGTCGCAGAGAGTCGGGCACGACTGAAGTGACTTAGCAGCAGCAGCAGCTTTCAGTCTTGAATTTTAAATTTGAAAAAACAAAATAGCTCTAGAAAACATGTAGGCTTTGGTAATGGTAATCCAGCCTAATAATGACTTTTAACTAGCAATAAAAGTATAAACATAAGCATCTCATATGCTGAAAAAAAATGCATATTATGATTTCATTGAACAAAGCCTTTCCTAGGAATTTCTGAAAAAGTTATTTTTTTTTTCAGTTTCTTAAAGCTATAACCTGTCACTTTCACTATTGCTAATATAGTTAATTTAACAGCAAGAAGTAGGTTCTGAATTTGCCAGATTAACCTATAAATTCTCTCTACAAAATATATGCCCACATGAGACTGAACATTCAGGACTTCATGCAGGCTCATATTTCCCATTTGTTGAATTGTAAATAAGTGTTAGTTGCTCAGTTGTGTTTGACTCTAGATGACCCAATGGTCTGTTCATGGGATTCTGCAGGCAAGAACACTGGAGTGGGTTGCCATTTTCTTCTCCAGGGGATCTTTGTAACCCAGGGATCAAGCCCAGGTCTCCTGCATTGCAGGTGGATTCTTTACCATCTGAGCTACCGGGGAAGCCCATACAATTCAACTGTTGAATCAAATCAGATGTGTTTGTTCCAACCTGTTTATGCCTACCATTGTTCTTATGCAATTTAATCAAATAATACCTAAATCAATAAAATAGAAGATGCATTATATTAAAATTTATAATTTTACAAGGTCAATAAAGGCAAAGTACTTTAAAATAATTGTGGGCAACACTATCATTAAAAAATGGGGGATACAATGTAAAATTCTAAAAAGATTCTGCCCTTAGGGCTCTTCTCAATCGTCTTTTAGTTCTTGTTCTATTTGAGAAACTAAGTCTAGAATTTATAGATGACAAAATTGAGTGGTTTATGCAAGAAAAACAATGTGGAAGTACAAGCAGTAGATGTGATGAATTAATGTACAACTAAAAAATGTTCAAGATATATATACATATTTCCTCATAACTGTCTTTTTCAGTTAACTAAACAAGAGCCATATTCAAAAGCAGAGACATTACTTTGCAACAAAGATCTGTCTAGTTAAGACTATGGTTTTTCCAGTAGTCATGTATGGATGTGAGAGTTGGACTATGAAGAAAGCTGAGCACCAAAGAATTGATGCTTTTGAACTGTGGTGCTGGAGAAGACTCTTGAGAGTCCCATGGACTGCAAGGAGATCCAACCAGTCCATCCCAAAGGAGATCAGTTCTGGGTGTTCCTTGGAAGGAATGATGCTAAAGCTGAAACTCCAGTACTTTGGCC
>SJYT01014991.1:232639-316580 GCA_006410635.1 Cephalophus harveyi | reverse complement strand
TAGTGATGGACAGGGAGGCCTGGTGTGCTGCGATTCATGGGGTCACAAAGAGTCAGACACGACTGAGTGACTGAACTGAACAGAACTGAACTTAAACAAGAGACAATCTTCATCATGTCAGTTAAGAGGGCCTCCACCTTTCCTCACCATATCTCACAACCTTACTTATTTCGTAACAAGCAGGAATCCGAGACTTCTAGGTCACCTATATACTTGCTCATTTATTTTCACATTAAACTGTAGATTAATAATTTGCCTCAATCTTCCTGTCATCCCAGCCCCCTCACACTTTTTCCCTGTGCCTTGTTAACTAGTCACAAGAGTTCAGTTCAGTTCAGTCGCTCAGCCATGTCTGACTCTTTGAGACCCCATGAATTGCAGCATGCCAGGCCTCCCTGTCCATCACTAACTCCCAGAGTTCACTCAAACTCCTGTGCATCGAGTCAGTGATGCCATCCAGCCATCTCATCCTCTGTCGTCCCCTTCTTCTCCTGCCCCCAATCCCTCCCAACATCAGGGTCTTTTCCAATGAATCAACTCTGTGCATGAGGTGGCCAAAGTATTGGAGTTTCAGTCACAAGAGTACCACCTTCTATTACCTTGGATCTAGAGTCCAGGCTGTCTTTCCCTCAGACCTGAGGATGGGCAGAGGATGGTGAGGGAAATAAATGAACTAAAGCATCCTTAACTCTCCTTTTTAAATTCTTGGTCTACTTTCTGCTCACTTCTCTTTCAATGGCAGTTTCAGTGTTTTCCTCACAATTTCTTCTCTACTCTTACATCTGTGTCTCGATTCTTGGTAAGAGTAGTGTCAACATGTTGCTGTCCTTTGGTCACTAAGTCGTGTCCAACTTTAGTGACCCCGAAGACTACAGCACACCCGACTTCTCTGTCCTTCATTATCTCTCAGAGCTTGCTCATATTCATCAAATTCATGTCCTTTCAGATGGTGATGCTATTCAACCATCTCATCCTCTGCTGCCCTCTTCTCTTTTTGACTTCAGTCATTCCCAGCATCAGGGTCTTTTCCAATGAGTTGGCTCTTCGCATCCCCTGACCAAAGTATAGAAGCCTCAGCTTCAGTATCAGACTTTCCAATGAATATTCAGGATTGACTGGTTTGATATCCTTGCTGTCTAAGGGGCTGTCATGAGTCTTCTCCAACACTACAATTTAAAAGCCTCAATTCCTTGGCACTTAGCCTGCTCTATGGTCCAGCTCTCACATCTGACATGACTACTGGAAAAATCATAGCTTTGACTTCACAGACCATTGTCAGAAAAGTGATGTCTTGGTTTTTTAATACACTGTCTAGGTTTGTCATAGCTTTCCTTCCAAGGAGCAAGTGTCTTTTAATTTCATGGCTGTAGTCACTGTCTGCAGTGATTTTAGAGACCAAGAAAATAAAATCTGCCCTTGCTTCCAATTTTTCACCTTCTATTTGCCATGAAGGAATGGGGCCAATTGCCACAATCTTAGTTTTATGACAGTTAAGTTTTAAGCCAGGTTTTTCACTCTCTCCTTTCATCTTCATCAAGAGGCTCTTTAGTTTCTCTTCAGTTTCTCCCATTAAAGTGGTATAATCTGCATATCTGAGATTGTTGCTATTTCTCCCAGCTAACTTGATTCCAGCTTGTGATTCATCCATTCTGGCATTTTGCATGATATACTCTGCATATAAGTTAAATAAACAGAGTGACAATATATACCTTCTATGTACTCCTTTCCCAATTTTGAACCAGTCTGCTGTTTCATGTCTGTTGCTAACTGTTGCTTTTTGACTGGCACACACCTTACCTCAGGAGACAGGTAAGGTGGTTTGGAACTCCCATCTCTTTTAAGAATTTTCCAGTGTTGTGATCTACACAGTCAAAGGCTTAGTCTTGACAGTCATAGTCAATGAAGCAGGTGTTTTTCTGGAACCCCATTGCTTTCTCTATGATCCAATAAACATAGCCAATTTGATCTCTAGTCTTCTGCCACTTTTAAATCCAGCCTGTATATCCAGAGTTCTTGTATTGCTGAAGCCTAGCTTGAAGAATTTTTGAGCATAATCTCACTAGCATGTGAAATGAGGGCAACTGTATGGCAGTTTGAACATTCTGTGACACTGTCCCTCTTTGGGATTGGAAAGAAAACTGATTTCTTCCAGTCCTGTGGCCACTGCTGAGTTTTCTGAATTTGCTGACATATTGAGTGCAGCACTTTAACAGCATCATCTTGTAGAATTTGAAATAGCTCAGTTGGAATTCCATTACCTGCAATAGGTTTGTTTGCAGTAATGTCTAAGGCCTGTGAAGGCCACTTGACTTCACACTCCAGGATGTCTGGCTCTAGGTGAGTGACCACACCATTGTGGTTATCCGGGTCATTAAGATATTGTTTGTATAGTTCTTCTGTGTATTCTTGCCACCTCTTCTTCATTTCTTCTTCTTCTGTTAGGTCCATACTGTTTCTGTCCTTTATTGTGCTCATCCTTGCATGAAATGTTCCTTTGATATTTCCAATTTTCTTGAAGAGATTTCTAGTCTTTCCCATTCTATTGTTTTCTTCTACTTTATTGCATTGTTCATTTAAGAAGGGCTTCTTTTCTCCCCTTGCCATTCTCTGACACTCTGCATTCAGTTTGTGATTGCTCTCCCTTTCAAACTTGCCTTTTGCTTCTCTTCTTTCCTCAGCTATTTGTAAAGCCTCCTCAGATAACCATTTTGCATTCTTGCATTTCTTTTTCTTGGGGATGGTTTAGATCATGGCCTCCTATACAATGTTACAAACCTCTGTCTATAGTTCTTCAGGCACTTTGTCTACCAGATCTAATCCCTTGAAATCTATTAGTCACCTCCACTGTATAATCATAAGGGATTTGATTTAGGTCTCACCTAATGGCCTAGTGATTTTCCCTACTTTTTTCAACTGAAACATGAATTCTGCAATAGGGGATGATGATCTGAGCCAAATTCAGCTCGAGGTCTTATTTTTGCTGACTGTATAGATCTTCCCCATCTTCAGCATCAACATGGTCCACCCATAAAATACCTAGTCTCTGCTGATTCACTTCTAAAATCCTTCAGTTATCTTAGTTGCTGATGTGTACCACCTGGTCACAACTCATTTACTTGAATTCCTCCACTCACAAAATTATTCACTCTTGTGGAGACTTTAAATCATATACTCTATCTCTTTTAAGTTATCCATCATCACCCATTTTCCCCCCTTTCTTATAACTGTACAGTCTTAAGTAGTGTAGATTTCCTAAATGACTAATTCTTATTTATTGGTGTACTACAGAATGACCTGGAAGACCCATTAAAACACAAATTGCTGGGTCCTACTCTGAATTTCTGATGCAGTAGGTCTAAGACCAAAAATTTGAATTTCAAAGAAGTTTCCAGCTGCTGCTGACACTGCTTTGAAAACTGACACCCCAAACCATTATTATAATCAATTTTTTCTTTGTTGTTATGGTTCAGTTGCTAAGTCATGTCTGACTCTACGACCCCATGGATTGCAGCACACCAGGCTTCCCTATCCTTTACAAGTTCCCAGAGCTTGCTCAAACTCATGTCTATTGAGTTAGTGATGCCATCTAACCATCTCATTCTCTGTCCTCCCCTTCTCCTCCTGCCTTCAATCGTTCCCAGCATCAGGGTCTTTTCCAATGAGTGGGCTCTTCACATCAGGTGGCCAAAGTATCGGAGCTTCACCTTCAGCATCAGTCTTTCCAATGAATATTCAAGATTGATTTCCTTTAGGAGTGACTCATTTGATCTTCTTGCAGTCCATGGGACTCTCAAGAGTCTTCTCCATCACCACAGTTCAAAAGCATTGATTTTCTGGTGCTCAGCTTTTTTTATGGTCCAAGTCTCACTTTCATATATGACTACTAGAGAAACCATAACCTTGACTACATGGACCTTTGTGGGTAAAGTGATGTCTTTGCTTTTTAACATGCTGTCTAGGTTGGTCATAGCTTTTCTTCCAAGGAGCAAGCATCTTTTAATTTCATGGATGCAGTCACCATCTGCAGTGATTTGGAGTCCAAGAATGACAGACTTTATATTCTTGGACTCCAAATCACTGCCAGGAAGTGATGGGACCAGATGCCAGGTCTTTTTTGAATGTTGAGTTTTAAGCCAGCTTTTTCACTCTCCTCTTTCACCTTCATCAAGAGGCTCTTTAGTTCCTCTTTGCTTTCTGTCATAAGGGTGGTGTCATCTACATATTTGAGGTTATTGATATTTCTCCTGGCAATCTTGATTCCAGTTTGTGCTTTATCCAGCCTGGCTTTTTGCATGATGTACTCTGCATATAAGCTAAATAAGGAGGGTGACAATATAGAGCCTTGACGTACTCCTTTCTCAATTTGGAACCAGTCTGTTTTCCATGTCCGGTTCTATTACTTTCTCAATGTATACAGATTTCTCAGGAGGCAGGTTAAGGTGGGCTGGGATTCTAATCTCTTAAAGTATTTTCCATAGTTTGTTGTGATCCACACAGTCAAAGGCTTTAGTGCAGCCAATGAAGCATAAGTAGATGCATTTATGGAATTCTCTTACTTTTTCTATGATCCAGTGGATGTTGCCAATTTGATCTCTGGTTCCTCTGTCTTTTCTAAATTCAGCTTGAACATCTGGAAGTTCTTGGTTCACAATTTTGAAGACTGACTTGGAGAATTTTCAGCACTGCTTTGATAAGTGTGTGAGATGAATGCAATTGTGTGGTAGTTTGAACATTCTTTGGCATTGCCTTTCTTTGGGACTGGAATGAAAACTGACCTTTTCCAGTCCTGTGGCCACTGCTGAGTTTTCCAAATGTGCTGGCATATTGAGTGGAGCACTTTCACAGCATCATCTCTGAGCATTTGAAATAGTTCAGCTGGAATTCCACTAGCTTTGTTTGTAGTGATGCTTCCTAAACCCCACTTGACTTTGCAGTCCAGGATGTCGGGCTCCTGGTGAGTGAACACACCATTGTGTTTACCTGGCTCAAAAGATCTTTTTTGTATAGTTCTGTGTATTCTTGTCACCTCTTCTTAATATCTTCTGCTTCTATTAGGTCCATACTGTTTCTGTCCTTAATTGTGCTCATCTTTGCATGAAGATATGATATCTCTAATTTTCTTGACAAATAGATTCAAGTAATTAGATATGATAGAGTTCCTGAAGAACTATGGATGGAGTTTTGTAAAACTGTGTACTAGGTGGTGATCAAAACCATCCCTAAGGAAAATGAATGCAAAAAGGCAAAATTGTTGTCTGAGGAGGCCTTAAAAATAGCTGAGAAAAGAAGAGAAGCGAAAGACCAAGGAGAAAAGGAAACCCAACTGTACTTTTAGCAAAACAAATGTATAATAATCGTGAGGAACTAATATATGTATTTTTCTTCAGCTAAAGCAACTTACAACTTATTTTGTCTTTGTTCAATTTATTATTAGATGAGATGATACTGTTTTTTTTTTAGTTTCCAAAACACCACAAAATAGACACTGTGATAAAATGGTATGTTTTCTATTTAATTTAACAAATCTTCACATGGTAATATTAATAGATGTTTTAGTGGAAATTATATAATGGCTGAATGTCTCAATTACATGAAATTAAAATATATTTATTCAAGACCTACTATGTGCTAGAGACAGTGAGAGATATAAAAACATGTAATATCTGGGATTGTTTGTGGAGGGCAGGGAAACTGCCATACACATAAAAATTATATCCAATGGGCCATGTTTTATGGGGACAGTATGATTACAGTGCTATTTGAATATAAGTGCAGTGATTAACTCTACCCAACAGTCCAAATTGTTCATTAGTGATTCTAATTACCACTTCTCATGTTCCAAGACTGAAAAAATACAAAAGGTCAAGAAATTTAGGATGACAGTTACTATAAGACTTAGACTGGGAGAGCATTTGAAACCAGCTCAAGCAAGAGTCATGCACAGATAGAACTAGAAAGGACTTGAGAGAATATAAATCATAATTAGAATGACAAATACCTATTGGGTTCGCTGACTAGAAAAACTGCAGCAGCATAGATGGATGTTAGAGCCATGAAGTAAATTCTTGATTTTGATATCATAGGAGATGGCAAGGATCCAAATGTGATCTACATTTATCTCTTTGATTCAGGGAATCCGTGATAAATTAAGAAGGAGCTGCATCCACTGGTGCTCAAAGAGTTGAGCTGAGTGAGGAGAGGCATTTGGGAGTGAAAGGATGCTATCAAGGTCAACAGGATTGCTCAGTTCTCAAAGAGTAGGAACAACACACCAACTGGATGTACTTGAAATCCCCTAATATGCTTACTCTTAAACTCTCCAAAATGCTGAGCTCATCTCCTGAGGAAGAGTGGGCTTGTAGAACAACAGCAGGCAGGGTAAGCAGAAAGCAATTCTGTGAACTAGGTGCCAGAGAATTCCATCATTTAACATATAAAAAGTGTAGAGATAATTATCTTTATTCCCTAGTTCCTGCTATACTATGGATGAAGGAATTGCATGGTGTGACTTAACTGTTCAAGAAATAAAAATCAATACTTATAAGATTAGATAATTAAACTTTCCATGAAAAGATAAATATTAATGGATACTATAGCTACCACAAGACACCCAGAGAGACAATTTTCTCTGATATTAGTAAGTAGGAGTTTTTATGTTTCTCTATGAAAATTGATTTATTTCTACCATAGGAACATTATGAAACATGTATATATAGTATAGGCAGCTAAAACATTTACAGCAACATGATTCTCATGCTTCAGCATGAATAAAATTCAATCTGGAGATTGTAACAAAAACAAGATTCTAATTTGTTCATCCTCTTTGCTCATCCCCATCCTCTCACCTCTGCCTAGAATTGATTCATTTTAAGAGATTCTAACTTAAGAGTTTTGAAAAAGACATGCTTTCTGAACTAGTTTGTATAGACACTACTACAGTAAGTTTCTTGTACAGAAATCATCTTATCTTGTCCTACTTTGTCCTCTTTGCTAAATCAATACCTTTAAAGTTTATTGTACCTATTGTCTCTCTATATGTTTAATAAAGTTCTCTTATGCTTCTTCTGGAATCAGGAAGGATTGAAATGAATAAAGACTTCTGAATTAATATGAATAAATTTTATTTTTCCATTTCCAAATATTGATGGAAAGGAAACTGATCGATTTTTTAACAGCAGAGAAACAAGTTGAGCTCTAATAGCCCTGGGCAGAAAACACTGCAAAGAGAGGGCTCCACACCAATGTATAATTAAACAGTACATTAGGCTGACTTGATACAGGCATGTTGACAACACTGTGCCCTTTGATGTTCAAATAAAGACTTAAAACTGCACTTAGTTCATTTCAAGTGCATGCAGTCAGTACCAGGACATTCTTGTTTAATTATTAGTGAAGTGCAGGACCTTTCAAAAATGACAGAAAAAATTAAACCTATGTGTACATATGAAGCTTGACCTAAAGAGGAAAAGCAATTACCAGTGAGTCAGTGTACATTTATTGAGGGAATACATCATGAAAGACATTCATATTAACTTTAAAATATTACAGAAAAGCATTGAATCATCTTACTAATTCTTAGAAACCAGGAAAATACTTTGAGTTAGATATCTGTGTGTCTGAATTGACTGAATTGTCTTAATTCTCTATTTTCCTTTAAACATGTAGAACTGGTTCTACAAATGCCCTTTTCATTTTTTTTTTTAAATGATGAAAACCTAAGCTGCTTCATAAGAAGCACAGATGAGTAAAACAGTAAGGATAATGGCTAATGTTTATCAGCAATTTTTGAGTCTATAAAACTCAGTTTTAGAGTTGGAGCTCATGGCAGAATGTATCACCTGATAAAAGTAGAAAAGGAGAAATAACATCTACTGAGCACTTCCCATATGCCAAATAGTAGCCAGATATGGTTTCCTCATATTATATCATTCAAGCATCACAAACACTTTATGATAATACAAACTCGGTAAGAGTAGATGATAAATATTTTTAGGGTGTAATTAACTCAACATAAAAGCTCTCCATTCTCACATATACTCAGGATCCCAAAGAAACTGTTATGGAAATTCTTACTCAGTTTACCACAGGCCAAAACATAAACCCTCATTCACATTTACCACTTTATATTTTTTTCTGCATAAAAACTACTTTATTTTCTATAGCTAAAGTCTCTTGTACTGTCAAATAAAATGTCACTAATGATGAACTTCATAAAATACAAAAAGCATAAAATTATACTTAGAAACCATCGGAGATGGGCCAATGGATGGGCAGCCAGCTTGTTACAAGAGATGTCCCAGCAATATGCTGTCCCTTAAGGGGTATATGGAATACTAGCTTGTCCCAGAGGCTCAAAGCCAGCTAAAATCGCCTCTCCACTGGGAGCTCTAGAATCAATTAAAATAAACTTAAAGAGCAGATTTACAGGGGAAAAGAAATATCAAAAAGAGCATCTTCACAAATGTAGGAGAAAAAGAAGTAGAGTTCCTCACATCCTGTATTAGGGTGATGGTGACACAAAAACTATTAAATATTGAAAGGGAGGGCTTTTTCCCCCCAAATACCAGAGGGTAGATGTCCTTCTTCTAACTGCTTCTATTCTAATAACTTAACAGTAGCTTAGGGAAAGTGAAAGTCTTTCAGTCCTGTCTGACTTTTTGGAACCGCATGGACTATATAGCCCACCAGGCTCCTCTGTTCATGAAATTCTCCAGGCAAGAATACTGAAGTGGGAGGCCATTCCCTTCTCCAGGAGCAGTAGCTTATTACTTACTTATTCCAGGTCCATGAGAGAGTAACCTATTATTCTGTTGAAGTGAAGTGGAGTGAAGTCGCTCAGTCGTGTCCGACTCTTTGCGACCCCATGGACTGTAGCCTACCAGGCTTCTCTGTCCATGGGATTCTCCAGGCAAGAATACTGGAGTGGGTTACCATTTCCTTCTCCAGGGGATCTTCCCGACCCAAGGATCAAACCCGGGTCTCCTGCATCAGAGGCAGACGCTTTAACCTCTGAGCCACCAGGGAAGCCTGTTGTGAAGATAATATTTTATGGTTATATTTACATTTATATTTAACTATATTTATTATATTTTATACACTATATTTGAATTTAATCTTTTTTAAAAATTAATTTATTTGTTTTAATGGAAGGCTAATTACAATATTATAGGGTTTTTTGCCATACAGTCACATGAATCAGCCACGGGTGTACATGTGTTCCCCATCCTGAACCCCCTTCCCATCTCCTTCCCCATCCCATCCCTCAGGGTCATCCCAGTGCACCAGCTCTGAGCACCCTGTCTCATGCATTGAACCTGGACTGGCAATCTATTTCACATATGATAATATACATGTTTCAATGCTATTCTCTCAAATCATCCCACCCTTGCCTTCTCTCACAGAGTCCAAAAGTCTGTTCTTTACATCTGTGTCTCTTTTGCTGTCTCACATATAGGGTCATTGTAACCATCTTTCTAAATTCCATATATATGTGTTAATATACTGTATTGATGGTTTTTTATTTACTTCACTCTGTATAATAGGCTCCACTTTCATCCACTTCATTAGAACTGATTCAAATGCATTCTCTTAAATAGCTGAGTAATATTCCACTGTGTATATGTACCACAGCTTTCTTACCCATTCATCTGCCAATGGACATCTAGGTTGCTTCCATGTCCTGGCTATTGTAAAAAGTGTTGCGATGAACATTGGGGTACACATGTCTCTTTCAATTCTGGTTTCCTCATTGTCTATGCCCAGCAGTGGGATTTCTGGGTCTGATGACAAATTTCCAGTTTTTTAAGGAAGTTCCAAACTGTTCTCCATAGTGGCTGTACCAGTTTGGATTCCCACCAACAGTGTAAGAGGGTTCCCATTTCTCTGCAACCTCTCCAGCATTTATTGTTTGTAGACTTTTTGATAGCAGCCATTCTGACTGGTGTGAGATGGTACCTCATTGTTGCTTTGATTTGCATTTCTCTGATAATGAGTGATGCTGAGCATCTTTTCATATGTTTGTTAGTATGTTTTCTTTGGAGAAATGTCTGTTTAGTTCTTTGGCCCATTTTTTCATTGAGTCATTAATTTTTCTGGAATTGAGTTGCAGGAACTGCTTGTATATTTTTGAGATTAATTCTTTGTCAGTTGCTTCATTTGCTATTATTTTCTCCCATTCTGAAGGCTGTCTTTTCACCTTGCTTATAGTTTCCTTTGTTGTGCAAAAGCTTTTAAGTTTAATTAGGTCCCATTTGTTTATTTTTACTTTTATTTCCATTACATGGGACGTGGGTCATAGAGCATGCTGCTGTGATTTATGTCAGAGAGTGTTTTGCCTATGTTTTCCTCTAGGAGTTTTATAGTTTCTGATCTTACATTTAGATCTTTAATCCATTTTGAGTTTATTTTCGTGTATGGTGTTAGAAAGAGTTCTAATTTCATTCTTTGACAAGTGGATGACCAGTTTTCCCAGCACCACTTGTTAAAGAGATTGTGGCTTCCCTGGTGGCTCAGAGGTTAAAGCATCTGCCTGCAATGCGGGAGACCTGGGTTTGATTCCTGGGTCAGGAAGATCCCCTGGAGAAGGAAATGGCAACCCATTCCAATATTCTTGCCTGGAGAATCCCATGGATGGAGGAGCCTGGTGGGCTACAGTCCACAGGGTCACAAAGAGTTGGACACGACTGAGCAACTTCACTTTTCACTTTGTCAAAGATAAGGTATCCATAGGTGCACGGATTTACCTCTGGGCTTTCTATTTTGTTCCATTGATCTATATTTCTGTGTTTGTGCCAGTATCATACTGTCTTGATGACTGTAGCTTTGTAGTATAGTTTGAAGTCAGGCATATTGATTCCTCCAGTTCCATTCTACTTTCTCAAGCTTGCTTTGGCTATTCGAGGTTTTTTGTATTTTCATACAAATTGTGAAATTATTTGTTCTCAGTTCAGTTCAGTTCAGTCGCTCAGTCGTGTCCGACTCTTTGCGACCCCATGAATCGCAGCACGCCAGGCCTCTAGTTCTCTGAAAAATACCATTGGTAGCTTGATAGGGATTGCTTTGAATCTATAGATTGGATTGCTTTGGGTAGTAGACTCATTTTCACCCTGTGCCCCAGGGGATTGAAGGAGAAATACCCCCCACCTAACCCCTACCCCCACTTCTGTGGGAAACCCCACTGTGTTCATTCTAGGGGTTTCCCCCAGAAGTGAGGGGGGGGGGCTTTCAGAGGAGCTAAAGGAAAACAAGGGAGGGAGGAAGGGAATGACAGATGGGCAGGCCTGGGGGAAAGAAGCATTCTGTGGTATCCCCCACCCCTGCCCAGGGGCTCAGAAGCCTTTGCCTGGGTCCAAAGGCCAGGGCAAGCTCCGCTTACACATTGGGGGAGGGGGCCCACATCTCCCTTCCCATGCCAGGAGAGGTGGCGGGAGACTGGGTGGGAGCTCAAACAGAGCTGTTTTTAAAAGTCCCCTTAGCTCTAAGTGGGCCAGGGCCCCAGGGTTCTGAACAAAGGGTGGGCACAGTGCCCCTATCCTCATCATGGTGATCTTGAGGGAACTGAGGCACCCCAAGTACCTAGGGCCTCAGAACCCAGGGGCCAAGAGCTTCTAGATGCTCCTCCCACCCAGCCTGTACCTGAAGACCAAGGCAGGTGGAGCAGCAGGGAAGCAAGGAAAGGGTGGGAGCAGGCAGAGTGTAAGGCACGCATATCCCGCTCACCCTCACTGGCCCAGCAGCCTCCCGAGGCCTGGCCCAAGATCACTCCTCGGTGAAGTCCCTGTCTATCTATGTCCATGTAGGGCTCCTCAGTGAGAGCCATGGCATTCTCATCTTCACTATATTGATCCTTCCAATCCATGAATGTGGTACATTTCTCCATCTATTTGTGTCATCTTTGATTTCTTTCATCAGTGTTTTATGGTTTTCTATATATAGGTCTTTTGTTTCTTTAGGTAGATTTATTCCTAAGTATTTTATTCTTTTTTGTTGTAATGGTGAATGGAATTGTTTCCTTAATTTCTCTTTCAGTGAGAATGTTTTCTCAGTGTATAGGAATGCAAAGGATTTCTGCGTGTTAATTTTATATCCTGCATTTTTACTATATTCATTGATTAGCTCTAGTAATTATCTGGTGGAGTCTTTAGGGTTTTTTATATAGAGGATCATGTCATCTGCAAACAGTGAGAGTTTTACTTCTTCTTTTCCAATTTGGATTCTTTTATTTCTTTTTTCTTCTCTGGTTGCTGCGGCTAAAACTTCCAAAACTATGTTGAATACTAGTGATGAGAGTGGGCAACCTTGTCTTGTTCCTGACTTTAGGGGAAATGCTTTCAATTTTTCACCATTAAGGATAATGTTTGCTGTGGGTTTATCACATATGGCTTTTTATTATATTGAGGTATGTTCCTTCTATGCCTGCTTTCTGGAGGATTTTTTATCATAAATGGATGGTGAATTTTGTCAAAGGCTTTCTCTGCATCTATTGAGATAATCACATGGTTTTTATCTTGCAATTTGTTAATGTGGTGTATCACATTGATTGATTTGCAGATATTAAAGAATCTTTGCATCCCTTGGATAAAGCCCACTTGGTCATGATGTATGATCTTTTTAATATGTTGTTGGATTCTGTTTGATAAAATATTGTTAAGGATTTTTGCATCTATGTTCATCAGTGATATTGGCCTGTAGTTTTCTTTTTTTGTGGCATCTTCGTCTGGTTTTGGTATTAGGGTGATGGTGGCCTCATAGAATGAGTTAGGAAGTTTACTTCCTCTGCAACTTTCTGGAAGCATTTGAGCAGGATAGGTGTTAGCTCTTCTCTAAATGTTTGGTAGAATTCAGCTGTGAAGCCGTCTGGTCCCGGGCTTTTGTTTGCTGGAAGATTTCTAATTACAGTTTTGATTTCCATGCTTGTGCTGGGTCTGTTAAGGTTTTCTATTTCTTCCTGGTTCACTTTTGGAAAGTTATATTTTTCTAAGCATTTGTCCATTTCTTCCAAGTTGTCCATTTTATTGGTATATAGTTGCTGACAGTTTGGAGAAGGCAATGGCAACCCACTCCAGTACTCTTGCCTGGAAAATCCCATGGATGGAGGAGCCTGGTTGGCTGCAGTCCATGGGTCGTGAAGAGTTGGACACAACTGAATGACTTCACTTTCACTTTTCACTTTCATTCATTAGAGAAGGAAATGGCAACCTACGCCAGTGTTCTTGCCTGGAGAATCCCAGGGGTGGTGGAGACTGGTGGGCTGCCATCTATGTGGTTGCACAGAGTTGGACACTACTGAAGTGACTTAGCAACAGCAGTAGCAGCAGCAGCAGCAGTTTTATGATACTTTGTATTTCTGTGTTGTCTGTTGTGATTTCTCCATTTTCATTTCTAATTTTGTTAGTTTGATTCCTCTCCCTTTTTTTCTTGATGAGTCTGGCTAATTGTTTGTCTATTTTATTTATCTTCTCAAAGAACCAGCTTTCCATTTTGTTGATTTTTCTATGGTGTCCTTTGTTTCTTTTACATTTATTTCTGCCCTAATGTTTTTTTTTTTTTTAGACTACAAACAAACATCTCTTATTTTTTTTATCTCTCTTCACCAGTTTCTTGAGGTAAGCTTGTATTGCTATGAACCTTCCATTTAGCACTGTTTTTACTGAATCCCATAAGTTTTGGGTTGTTGTGTTTTCATTTTCATTCATTTTTATGTATATATATATATTTTTTTAATTTCTTCTGTGATTTGTTGGTTATTCGGAAGCATGTTGTTCAGCCTCCATATGTTGGAATTTATAATAGTTTTTTTTTTTTTTTCCCTGTAGTTGACATCTAATCTTACCACATTGTAATCAGAAAAGATGCTTGGAATGATTTCAATTTTTTTGAATTTCCCAAGGGTAGATTTACGGCTCAGGATGTGATCTATCTTGGAGAAGGCTCTGTGTGCACTTGAGGAAAAGGTGAAATTCATTGTTTTGAGGTGACATGTTCCATAGATAGCACCTAAGTCTAACTGGTCCATTGTATCATTTAAAGATTGTGTTTCCTTGCTAATTTTCTGTTTAGTTGATCTATCCATAGGTGTGAGTGGGGTATTAAAAGTCTCCCACTATTATTATGTTAATTTCCCCTTTCATACTTGTTAGCATTTGCCTTACATATTGTGGTACTCCTATGTTGGGTGCATATATATTTATAATTGTTATATCTTCTTCTTGGATTGACCCTTTGTTCACTATGTAGTATCCTTCTGTCTCTTTTCATGGCCTTTATTTCAAAGTCTATTTTATCTGATATGAGTACTGCTACTCCTGCTTTCTTTTGGTCTCCATTTGTGTGAAATATCTTTTTCCAGCCCTTCAGTTTCAGTCTGTATGTGTCCCTTGTTTTGAGGTGGGTCTCTTGTAGACAGCATATATAGGTGTCTTGTTTCTGTATCCATTAAGCCAGTCTTTTGGTTGGGGCATTCAATCCATTTACATTTAAGGTAATTATTGATAAGTATGATCCCATTGCCATTTGTTTTGTTGTTTTGGGTTTGAGTTTATACAGCTTTTCTGTGTTTCCTGTCTAGAGAAGATCCTTAAGCATTTCTTGAAGTTTGGTTTGGTGGTGCTGAGTTCTCTCAGCTTTTGCTTGTCTGTATAGCTTTTGATTTCTCCTTCGTATTTGAATGAGATCCTTGCTGGATACAGTAATCTGGGCTGTAGGTTATTTTCTTTCATCACTTTAAGTATGCCTTGCCATTCCCTCCTGACCTGAAGAGTTTCTATTGAAAGATCAGCTGTTATCCTTATGGGAATCCCCTTGTGTGTTATTTGCTGTTTTTCCCTTGATGCTTTTAATATTTGTTCTTTGTGTTATATCTTTGTTAATTTGATTAATATGTGTCTTGGGGTGTTTTGCCTTGGGTTTATCCTGTTTGGGACTCTCTGGGTTTCTTGGACTTGGGTGGTTATTTCCTTCCCCATTTTAGGGAAGCTTTCAACTATTATCTCCTCAAGTATTTTCTCATGGTCTTTCTTTTTGTCTTCTTCTGGGACTCCTATGATTCAAATGTTGGGGTGTTTAACATTGTCCCAGAGGTCTCTGAGGTTGTCCTCATTTCTTTTAATTATTTTTTCTTTTTTCCTCTCTGCTTCATTTGTTTACACCATTCTATCTTTCACCTCATTTATCCTATCTTCCACCTCAGGTATTCTACTGTTGGTTCCCTCCAGAGTGTTTTTGATCTCGATTATTTCATTATTCATTATTGTTTGACTTTTTTATTTCTTCTAGGTCCTTGTTACAGAGAAGCTAATGGCAACCCACTCCAGTATTCTTGCCTGGAAAATCCCATGGACAGAGGAGCCTGGTAGGCTGCAGTCCATGGGGTCAGGAAGAGTCGGACATGACTGAGCGACTTCACTTTCACTCTTCACTTTCATGCACTGGAGATGGAAATGGAAACCCACTCCAGCATTCTTGCCTGGAGAATCCCAGAGATGGAGGAGCCTGGTGGGCTGCCGTCTATGGGATCGCACAGAGTCGGACACGACTGAAGTGACAGCAGCACCAGGTGCTTGTTAAACATTTCTTGCATCTTCTCCATTATTGTCTCCAGGCTATTTATCTGTAACTTTATTGTTTTCAAGATTTTGGATCATTTTTTACTATCATTATTCAGAATTCTTTTTCAGGTAGACTCTCTATCTCCTCCTCTTTTGTTTGGTTTGGTGGGCATTTATATTGTTCTTTACCTGCTGAATATTTCTCTGTCTTTTCATTTTGTTTAGGTTGCTGTGTTTTGGGTGGCCTTTCTGTATTTTGGAAGTTTTGGGTTCCCTTTTATTGTGGAAGTTCTTCCCTGTGGGTGGGGTTGGATGAGTTGGCTGCCTCAAACCTCCAAGTTCTGTGGCTTATCTAGTTTATGGGAAAAATGCTAATGAATTGAAGCATTATATAATAGGTTTTTCACTTAAAATATACAACTTTGTGACAGCCTTACAATTATTGACAGTAAGTTAGTAAAATTTACCATATTTTTGAATATTTCCCCTTTATTACACAGACTTCCCTGGTGGCTCAGACAGTAAAGCATTTGCCTACAATGCAGAAACCTGGGTTCAATCCCTGGGTTGGGAAGATCTCCTGGAGAAAGAAATGGCCACCCACTCCAGTATTCTTGCCTGGAAACTCCCACGGATGGAGGAACTTGGTAGGCTACGAGTCTATGGGGTCGCAAAGAGTCAGACACGACTGAGCAACTTCACTTTCACTTTTCCTTTATCACACAAAACAGAATTGCAAGAGGGTGCTGAACTAACTTTTCATGATCATTTTTTTAATGTGATGTCCACAGTGGCATAACAGGCAAAGAAGTTCAATGTAGAGGACCCTTTGAATATAGACAGTATTTTCTTCTATATGGAATACTTAAAAAGTAATCAAAGTTTTATAATACTAGTGGTGGGACTTAGCTTTATATGCTGACTCATATAGCTCTAATCTGATTCATTCAGTTATGACCTGCTTATATCTCAATAAAAACAACTAAAATTATTCCAGGATTTCAAATAACCATAAACACTGAACTATTTCTCTTTGAATACTTCAAATTGTTTACTTTTCAAAAGCACAAATGAAAATTTTCCCTATATTGAACAATATAACTTAAAATGTTACCTGTCATACTGTGATTTTAGAAATATTTCAAATTAGATGAAGGGATTGCTCTCATTTTTAAAATTGATATAAGCAAACTAGAGTTGGTTTATGTTCCTTATTTGCTGTTTTTATTATCCCATATAATTATTTCAACTAAAAATAAATAATTATTC
Organism: Cephalophus harveyi; assembly: GCA_006410635.1. NCBI lineage: Eukaryota > Metazoa > Chordata > Mammalia > Artiodactyla > Bovidae > Cephalophus > Cephalophus harveyi. The sequence continues at coordinate 299,766 of SJYT01014991.1, read as the reverse complement.
ATATCTTTATTTGCTTTCACTTCCAACTTGTCTCTGGTCAATAATATTTTATACTTCATTATTAAGTTAATTAAAATTGCTACATGTGAATAGAAACTCTACACTCTATAAAATAACCCCAGAAACCAGTATTAAGTAATATATGTCTGTATCTTTCTTTTAGTACTAAATCAAGCAATTAATAGTATATAAAATAGAGTCACATGTAAAGAACAAGTAAGGAGAATCTGATTCAATTTACAGGAAAATGTTGGCCATCTGTTTACTTTTTAAAAAGAGATGTAACTGAAAATTCATGAAGTTCATTAAAGCATCATTACTATTTCCAGGTGGCTCAGTCATTAAAGAATCTGCCTGCCAATGTAGCAGGCATGGGCTCGATCCCTGGGTGGAGAAGATCTCTGGGAGAAGGAAATGGCAACCCACTCCAGTCTTCTTGCCTGGAAAATCCTATGGACAGAGGAACCTGGCAGGCTATAGTCCATGGGGTTGCAAAAGAGTCAGACGTGACTTGGTTACTAAACAACAACAAAGATTATAAGTTAGCAACTAAACAATAATAAAATATAATACCTTATTTATAAAACTGAAAAAAAAAAATTAAAACCACATTGTGGTTGGCAGAGTAATGGCCTTTCAAAGATGTCTACCTCCTAATGACCAGAATCTGTGAAAATGTTACTTTACATGGTAAAGGAATATTAAGGTTGCAGATGTAATTAAGGTTACTAATCAGCTGACCTTGAGACTAGGAAATGCCAGTAGATTATTCAGTTGGGTCCAACATAATTACAAGCATTTGAAAGTGAAACAGCGAGGCAGAAAAGAGTCAGAGAGAGTTGTGACTAAAAAGGAGGTCAAGTGATGCCATGTGAGGACCCAACTCTCCACTGTTGGCTTTGAAGATGGATTTCTGGGTGTTAGATGGGAGGGTGCATCAATCAAGGATTGCCTTCTGAAGCTGAACAGGCAAGTAAATGAATTCTTCCCTACACACTCCAGAATGGAATGCAGTGTTGTTGACATCTTGATCTCAGCCCAGTGAGACCTCTGTCAGATTTATGACATAGAGGATTTAAGATAATACATATGTGGTATTTTCCTGTCAGTAAATCTATGGTGTTTCTACAGCAGCACCAGAAAACTGTAACATTGATACTCTACATTATGAGACTGGTTAAACAAACTATAGCCTAGTCGCATAAAATAATTTTATAAAACTATTAAAAACATTAAAATGATAAGTAATAAAATGGAAAATAGTAACACTTCTACTACTAAGTAAAAAACTTACAAATGCATATATATGGCATGATGTTAACTCTATAAGTTAAAGTATATACATAAAACATAAAAAGTGAAATGTCATCTCTGAAAAATGGGATTATGAATAATCTAAATTAATTTAAAAAATTTTTTTCATGTCAATGATATATTTTCTTACATACATATTCTTAAAAACAAATGGTAACAGGAAAATATTGGTCAACTAAATTACTAAGAGCCTCAAAATTTCAAAAGTACTTTTTCAGATCTAATTTTGAAGATGCATAAAACAAACTTCAACAAAACAAGGGATGACTCCTCCAACAATAGAAGAGGTGACTCTACACATGGCTAGTTTTGGTCAATACCGAAATCAGACTGATTATATTCTTTGCAGTCGAAGATGGAGAAGCTCTATACAGTCAGCAAAAACAAGACCAGGAGTTGACTGTGACTCAGATCATGAACTACTTATTGCCAAATCCTTATGCTTTCATCATAAACTGAAGAAAGTAGGGAAAACTACTAGGCCTTTAAGTTATGAGTTAAATCAAATCCCTTACAATTATACAGTGGAAGTGACAAATAGAACCAAAGGATTAGATCTGATAGACTGAGTGCCTGAAGAACTATGGACCAAAGTTCATTACACGTTACATAAGGTGGTGATCAAAACCATCAGCAAGAAAAAGAAATGCAAAAAGGCAAAACGGCTATCTGTGTAAGCCTTATAAAAATAGCTGAGAAAAGAAGAAAAGTGAAAGGCAAAGGAGAAAAGCAAAGATATACCCACCTGAATGCAAAGTTCCAAAGAATAGCAAGGAGAGATATCTTAAGGAGAGTCTTCCTAAGTGAATGCAAAGAAATAAAGGAAAACAAGAGAATGGGAGAAAATAGACATTTCTTCAAGAAAATTAGAGAAACCAAGAGCGACTGAACTGAAGGGAATATTTCATGCAAAGATGGGCACAATTAAGGACAGAAATGGTATGGACCTAACAGAAGCAGATATTAAGAAGAGGTAACAAGAATACACAGAAAAACTATACAAAAAAGATCATAATGAGCTAGATAACCACAATGGTGTGATCACTCACCTAGAGCCAGACATCTTGGAGTGAGAAGTCAAGTGGGCCTTAAGAAGCATTGCTACAAACAAAGCTAGTGGAGGTGATGGAATTCCAGTTGAGCTATTCCAAATCCTAAGAGATGATGTTGTGAAAGTGCTGCACTCAACTTGCCAGCAAATTTGGAAAACTCAGCAGGGGTCACAGGACTGGAAAATGTCAATTTTCAATCCAATCCCAAAGAGAATGTCAAAGGATGTTCAAACTACAACACAATTGCACTTATCTCACATGCGAGCAAAATAATGCTAAAAATTCTCAACCCAGGCTTCAACAGTGTGACCTGAGAACTTCCAGATGTTCACATTGATTTAATGAAGGCAGAGGAACCAGAAATCAAATTGGCAACATCTCTTGGATCATAGAAAAAGCAAGAGAATTCCAGAATAACAGCTACTTCTGCTTCAGTGACTATGCTAAAGCCTTTTACTGTGTGGATCACAACAAACTGTAGAAAATTCTTAAAGAGATAGGAATACCAGTTCACCTTACCTGCCTTCTGAGAAATCTGTATACAAGTCAAGAAGCAACAGTCAGAACCAGACATGGACAAAGGACTGGTTACAATGTGGGAAAGGAGTATGTCAAGGCTGTATATTGTCACTCTGCTTATTTAATTTACATGCAGAGTACATCATGAGAAATGCTGGGCTTGATAAAGAACAAGCTTGAATCAAGATTGCCAGAAGAAATATCAATAACCTCAGATATGCACATGATATCACCCTTATGGCAGAAAGAGAAGAACTAAAGAGCCTCTTGATGAAGGTGGAAGAGGAGAGTGAAAAAGTTGGCTGAAAGCTCAACATTCAAAAAATGAAGATCATGGCCTCTAGTCCCATCACTTCATGGCAAATAGATGGGGAAACAATGGAAACAGTGACGGACTATTTTCTTGGGCTCCAAAATCACTTCAGATGGTGATTGCAGCCATGAAATTAAAAGATGCCTGCTCTGTGGAAGAAAAACTATGACAAACCTAGACAGTGTATGAAAAAACAGAGATACTATTTTGACAATAAAAGTTCCTTTAGTCAAAGCTATGGTTTTTCCAGTAGCCATGTATGGATGTGAGAGTTGGACCATAAATAAGGCTGAGCGCCAAAGACTGACACTTTTGGACTGTGGTGTTAGAGAAGACTCTTGAGAGTCTCAGACAGCAAGGAGATCTAATCAGTCAATCCTTGCAGAAATTAATCTGAATATTCATTAGATGGACTGATGTTGAAGCTGAAGCTCCAATACTTTGGCCACCTGATGGAAAGAGCCGACTCATTAGAAAAGACACTGATGCTGGAAAAGACTGAAGGCAGGAGGATAAGGGGACGACAGAGGATGAGACAGTTGGACGGCACCATCGATTCAATGGACATGAGTTTGAGCAAGCTCTGGGAGATGGTGAAAGACAGGGAAGCCTGGCATACTGCAGTCATGTCCAGACATGACTGAGCAACTAACAGAAACCGATGAGAAGCTTTGGGGCTTCCTGGGTAGCTCATCTGGCAAAGAATCCACCTATAATAAAGAAAACTCTTGTTTGATTCCTGGGTTGGGAAGTTCCCGTGGAGAAGGGATAGTCTACCCACTGCAGTATTCTTGGGCTTCCCTTGTGGCTCAGATGGTAAAGAATCCACCTTCAATGTAGGAGACCTGGGTTTGCTCCCTGGGTTAGAAAGACCCCCTGGAGGAAGGTATGGCAACCCATACCAGTATTCTTGCCTAGAGAATCCCCATGACCAGAGAAGAGTGGTGGGCTACAGTCCACAGGGTCACAAAGACTCAGACATGTGTGAAAGAATAAGCACATCACAGCACATAAGAAGTTTCTCCTCTGGGAAACCACTGCCAACCATCCCCAATCCCTTTCACCCTTTCTATTGAGCACTGAGCTCCCACCTATGTGCTGTGATTGCTATTAACATATCATCTCTGCATTGTAAGATAACTGCTTCTTTATTTTTGTGACTCCTCCACTAAACTCCTAATAATCTTAAGTAAGGCACTCTATTTTGCTCATGACTACATAGTCCTATCCATTAACAGAGCTTGGCTCGTGAGTAACATCGTTAACAGTTTAGGCCAGAGAAGACAGGAGGTTTATAACTTATTTAAGAAAGTCTCTGATATATTTATACAACCCTACTGCTTCTTCATTAATGAATTACAGGAGCAATGAAAGTATGTTCATCATGAGTTTTATAGTGAAGACTAAGAAAGGAATTTGAAAATAATGGATATCATTTCCTGCAGGCCGATTTTACTGCCAACATCCCTTAAAGTTTGCAATTATGCATATTAGAAACCTGGAAGCTTAGAGAGGTTAGGAACTTGCCTGGTCTGTGGCAGAGATGGGCTCAGATAAGGACTCATTCCCCTAAATCACACTACTGCTTAAATCTATATGAAGGTGAAGGTGAAGTCGCTCAGTCGTGTCCGACTCTTTGCGACCCCGTGGACTGTAACCTGCTAGGCTTCTCCGTCCATGGGATTCTCCAGGCAAGAATACTGGAGTGGATTGCCGTTTCCTTCTCCAGGGGATCTTCAGCCTTTCCTAGACACTCAGCTGAGACAATCTATCTCCTTCACTGTGAAACCACTATTTTTATAAGTGGTCTGATCATCATAATTAGGTGCCTATAGTTCTGCTTTTTTAAAAAATAGGTTTGTAAAGATATCATAGGCGTAAATAATCTTTATCTTGGGAAACATGTTTATCTCAATAGTAGATATGGTTTTGTTAGCAGGTTTAATCAAGCCTCAGTTAATTATCTCCTGTGGAGAAGAGGCAAGCTAACTTCTGTTCTCAAAAGTTTGTAAACCACCAAAAAGCATGCATTTCTTGTACTTTACATTTCCACTTCTGCTCTACATAGCATACTATTTATACTGTAAGTAATAAAAGGAGCCTGAGCTGAGAGAAAGCCATTATATTTCTGTAATTATCAAGGCTATTTCTCCTTCCATCTATTTCATTAATCTGCATGTCTTTATTCCTACTTTGTTGATTCTCCCTGTATTCTGACCCTATTCCTTTTTGTTTAACTTTTAAAATTTTATATTGGAGTATAGCTGATTAACAATGTTATGATAGTTTAAGGTGGACAGCAAAGGAACTCTGCCATATATATACAAGTATGCATTCTAGCCCAAATTCCTCTCCCATCCAGGCTGCCACATAATATTGAGAAGAGTTCCCAGTACTATACAGTAGGTCCTTGTTCATTATCCATTTTAAATACAGCAACAGGTTGGTGAGTCAGAGAAAGTCACTCAGTCGTGTACGATTCTTTGTGACTCCACAGACTAGTCAGTCCCTGGAATTCTCTAGGCCAGAATACTTAAGTGGGTAACCTTTCCCTTCTTCAGGGGATCTTCCCAACCCAGGGATCAAACCCAGGTTTCCCACATTGCAGGTGGATTCTTTACCAGCTGAGCCACAAGGGAAGTCCAAGAATAGTTTGGAAGGAACAGGTTGGTAGGGGCACAATTTCTTACCTTTTCACTGACTAGGTCACAAGGACAGATATGCTGCCTAGTGCCTGTCTTTACATCTCCCTGAGGAGATTCATGATACTGTTTGGCCCAGCCACAGGACCTACTATTGGTGTTATACTATAACAGATTTCACTAGATGAGCTCTAGATTGCTTATGATTCTATCATTGTGACTTGGTCTGTACAACCATCTTGAGGCTTAAACTTTAGTCAAGAGGAGCACACTTAAAAAGAATATTGCTATTCTCATGTTAGTTGTTAGTTTTCATTGTTTTCTTCTTCTTTACTGATAAACTGAGTGCATTAAATAATAAACCTATTTCTTTCAACAGGTTCTCCTGTATCTGGCTTTCATCTCAATCATAGAAGACAGGGATTAAAGAAAATCAATGGTAGCCTGGCCAATAAATTTAGTTTTTCTTTAAAAACAAACAAGAAGTATCACATTTGTTCCAAACCGGTGATAGAAAAGCTCTTTGTAAGAGATGGGATAAAAATTTGTCCCTAAAATGAGTACAAATGTAAGATTAAAAGCAGAGAAGCCAAATCAGCCAAAGTTGTGCTAGATTTTCTGCCTTTTATATAAACTAAAGTTGTAGATGTGACTGGTTGTGGAAGTGACTGGTTGTGGAAGTGTGGAAATCCAGTTGTGGATGTGACTGGTGATGGAAGTAAAGTTTGATGCTGCAAAGAATAATATTGTATAGGAACCTGGAATGTTAGGTCCATGAATCAAGGCAAATTGGAAGTGGTCAAACAGGAGATGGCAAGAGTGAGCGTCAACATTTTAGGAATCAGTGAACTAAAATGGACTGAAATGGGTAAATTTAGTTCAGAAGAGCATTATATAGACTTCTGTGGGCAAGAATCCCTTAGAAGAAATGGAATAACCCTCATAGTCAACGAAAGAGTCCAAATGCAGTAGTTGGGTGCAATCTCAAAAACGACAGAATGATCTCTGTTCGCTTCCAAGGCAAACCATTCAATATCACATTAACCCAAGTTTATGCCCTGACCAGTAATGCTGAAGAAGCTGAAGTTGAACAGTTATATAAAGACCTACAAGACCTTCTAGAACTAACAACCAAAAAGATGTCCTTTTCATCATAGGGGACTGGAATGCAAAAGTAGGAAGTCAAGAAATACCTGGAGTAACAGGTAAATTTGGCCTTGGAGTACAAAATGAAGCAGGGCAAAGGCTAACAGAGTTTTGCCAAGAGAATGCACTGGTCATAGCAAACTTCCTTTTCCATCAACAGAAGAGAAGACTCTACAGATGAACATCACCAGATGGTCAATAATGAAATCAGATTGATTATATCCTTTGTAGTTAAAGATGGAGAAGCTCTATATAGTTAGCAGAAACAAGACTGGGAGCTGACTGTTACTCAGATCATGAAAGACTTATTATCAATTTCATAAACTGAAGAAAGTAGTGAAAAATACTAGGCAACTAAGTTATTACCTAAATCAAATCCCTTATGATTATATACAGTAGAAGTGACAAATAGATTCAAGGGATTAGATCTGATAGAGTGCCTAAAGAACTATGGATGGAAGTTTCTGAAATTGTACAGGAAGCAGTGATCAAGACCATCCCCAATAAAAACAAATGCATAAAGGCAAAATGGCTGTCTGAGGAGGCCTTACAAACAGCTGAGAAAGTAAGAGAAGCTAAAGACAAAGTAGAGAAGGAAAGATATACCCATTTGTACATAGAGATCCAAACAATAGCACGGACAGATAAGAAAGCCTTCCTCATTGACCAATGCAAAGAAATAGAGGAAAACAATAGAATGGAAAAGACTAAACATCTCTTCAAGAAAATGAGAGATACCAAGGGAAAGATGCAAATATGGGCATGCATCTTTTCATGCAAACATGGGCACAATAAAGGACAAAAATGGTATGAACCTAACAGAAGCAGAACATATTAAGAAGAGGTGGCAAGAATACACAGAAAAACTATACAAAACAGATCTTAATAACCCTGATAACCATGATGGTGTGATCCCTCACCTAGAGCCAGAAATCCTGCAATGTGAAGTCATGTGGACTTTAGGAAGCATCATCACGAACAAAGCTAGTGGAGGTGATGGAATTCTGGCTGAACTATTTCAAATCCTAAAACATGATGCTGTGAAAGTGCTGCACTCAATACGCCAGCAAATTTGGAAAATTCAGCAGTGGCCACAGGACTGCAACAGGTCAGTTTTCAATCCAATCCCAAAGGAAGGCAATGCCAAAGAATGTTCAAAATACTGCACAATTGGACCTGTCTCACACTCTAGCAAAGATATGCTCAAAATTCTCCAAGCCAGGCTTCAACAGTATGTGAACTGTGAACTTCCATATGTTCAAAGTGGATTTAGACAGGCAGAGGAATGGCAGATCCAACTATCAACATCTGTTGGATCATTGAAAAAGCAGGAGAGTTCCAGAAAAACATCTACTTTTGCTATATTGACTCTGCCAAAGCCTTTGACTGTGTGGATCACTACAAACTGTGGAAAATTTGTCAAGAGATGGGGATACCAGCCCACCTTATCTGCTTCCTAAGAAATCTGTCTGCAGGTCAAAAAGAAACAGTTAGAACCCGACACGGAGCAACAGACTGGTTCGAAATTGGGAAAGGAGTATTTCAAGGCTGTATATTGTCACCCTGCTTATTTAACGTATATGCAGAGTGCATCATGTGAAATGCTGGGCTGGAGAAAGCACAAGTTGGAATCCAGATTGCTGGGAGAAATATCAATAGTGTCAGATACACAGATGACACCACCCTTATGGCAGAAAGCAGAGAACTAAAGAGCCTCTTGATGAAAGGAAATAGGAGAGTAAAAAATTTGGCTTAAAGCTCAACATTCAAAAAACGAAGATCATGGCCTCTGGTCCCATCAATTCATGGCAAATAGATGGGGAAACAATGAAAACAGGGACAGACTTTATTTTGGGGGGCTCCAAAATCACTGGAGATGGTGAGTGCAGCCATGAAATTAAAAGATACTTGCTCCTTGGAAGAAAAGTTATGACCAGCCTAGATAGCATAATAAAGACTAGAGACATTACTTTTCTGAGGAAGGTTCATCTAGTCAAAGCAATGGTTTTTCCAGTGGTTATATATGGATGTATGAATGTGAGAGTTGGACCATGAAGAAAGTTGAGCACTGTCGAACTGATGCTTTTGAACTGTGATGTTGGAGAAGACTCTTGAGAGTCCCTTGGACTGCAAGGAAATTAAACCAGTCAATCCTAAAGGAAATCAGTCCTAAACATTCACTGGAAGGACTGATGTTGATGCTGAAGCTCAATACTATGGCCACCTGATGCAAAGAACTGACTCACTGGAAAAGACTCTGATGCTGGGAAAGACAGAGCAGGAGGAGACAGGGATGACATAGGATGAGGTGGTTGGATGGCATCTCCGACCTGGTGCACATGACCATAACCAAGCTCTGGGAGTTGGTGATGGACAGGGAAGCCTGCTGAGCTGCAATCTATGGGGTTACAAAGAGTCAGACATGACTGAGGGACTGAACTGAATTGAAAGATGTAGGGCATCAGCAAGTTTGCAAAGAAAAAGAATGCAAATTCTGACATTATACTGATACTTTGCCAAACTTTATAATTAAAAAATATAATTAAAATTTTTTTACTAGATTCTAGTTTTGATATTACAATCTGAGTTAAGTTACTCTAAATTTAATTAATTGAATTCAATTTCCATATCATCAAAATTAAAACCACATTAATGTAAACTTTGCATATTCTCTACTGAGAAAGACAGTCCATGATATTAAATAAGAGAAACCAATGACAGCTAAATAGGATAAGAAAGCAAAACCATATAACTCATTTAAGTTAGCCTGGCCAATTTTCTAAGAAAATGCCTTATTGCATTTTAAGTAGATTTTTTTTTTTTACTAGTAATATATTTTATCTATATCTATTTTATAAAAATAAATTATTTATTTGAAAATATAGAGTTCTTCTCTAACAAAAATTAAATTTAGGGTCAATTTAAAAGTAAGAAGTCATATTCTAATTAGAAAAACTAAGCTTTTGAACAATAAATAATATGTGTTTTGGGGGTATGGTGAAAGATTTTATTTATGGGAGGAGTGCTGGGCCTGGCTTTAAAGTCTTCATATTATTTAACTAAATTTAAAAGAAACATATTTTCTGCAATTTACTTTAAGCCCACAAAATAATATCTTCTGAATGCTAATAACTGAAAACATAGTCAACCCATTCTTTTTGGAAAAAGGCAAGTTAATTTTTACAACTGACACATACAGAGGTTAATATGATAGGGAATAACATAAGTATTGAAAAAATGGTGACACTCCTTATTGTAAAACTCATACTTAAATTGAAGAAAGTAGGGAAACCAATCACAACGAACTGTAGAAAATTCTTAAAGAGATGGAAACACTGTCCCACTTTACCTGCTTCCTGAGAAACCTGTATGCGGGTCAAGAAGCAACTGTTAGAACTGGATATAGAACATGTGGACAATGGAATGGACATGGAACAATGGCTCCAAATCCAGAAAGGAGTATGTCAAGACTATATTGTCACCTGGCTGAATTTACTTCTAGCTCAGCTGGTAAAGACTCTGCCTGCAATGTGGGAGACCTGGGTTCAATCCTTGGGTTGGGAAGATCCCCTGGAGAAGGGAACTCCTCAGTACAGTATTCTTGGCTGGAAAATTCCATGGACTATATAGTGTATGGGGCTGCAAAGAGTCAGACACGACTGAGTGACTATCACTTTCATTACGCAGAGTACATCATGCAAAATGCGGGGCTGGAAGAAGCACAAGTTGGATCAAGTCTTCTGGGAGAAATATCAATAATCTCAGATACGTAGATGACACCACACTTTCTGGCAGAAAGCGAAGAGGAACTAAAAAACCTCTCAATGAAAGTGAAAGAGGAGAGTGAAAAGTGGGCTTAAAACTCAACACTCATAAAACAAAGATCATGGCATCTGGTTCCATCACTTCATGGCAAATAGACAGGGAAACAATGGAAACAGTGACAGACTTTATTTTCATGGGCTCCAAAATCACTGCAGATGGTGACTACAGCCATGAAATTAAAAGGTGCTCACTCCTGGGAAGAAAAGCTACTATAAACCTAGTTCAGTTCGGTTCAGTCACTCAGTCATGTCCGACTCTTTGCAACCCCATGAATTGCAGCACACCAGGCCTCCCTGTCCATCACCAACTCCCGGAGTTCACTCAAACTCACGTCCATTGAGTCCATGATGCCATCCAGCCATCTCATCCTCTGTCATCCCCTTATCCTCCTGCCCCCAATCACTCCCAGCACCAGAGTCTTTTCCAATGAGTCAACTCTTTGCATGAGGTGGCCAACGTACTGGAGTCTCAGCTTTAGCATCATTCCTTCCAAAGAGATCCCAGGGCTGATCTCCTTTAGAATGGACTGGTTGGATCTCCTTGCAGTCCATGACACTCTCAAGAGTCTTCTCCAACACCACAGTTCAAAAGCATCAATTCTCTGGGTCAGCATCATCTGGGTCAATTCTCTAGACAACATCAATATGCTGTCTAGATTGGTCATAGCTTTTCTTCCCAGGAGTAAGCGTCTTTTAATTTTATGGGTGCAATCACCATCTGCAGTGATTTTGGAGCCCCAAAAAATAAAGTCTGAGACTGTTTCCACTGTTTCCCCATCTACTTCCCACTACAAACCTAGAGAGAATATTAAAATGCAGAGACATCACTTTGCCAACAAAGGTCTGTATAGTCAAAGCTATGGTTTTTCCAGTAGTCATGTATGCATGTGAGAGCTGGACCATAAAGAAAACTGAGTGCCAAAGAACTGATATTTTTGAACTGTGGTGACAGAGAAGACTCTTGAGAGTCCCTTTGACAGCTGGGACGTCAAACCAGTCAATCCTAAAGGAAATCAATCCTAAATTTTCATTAGAATGTCTGATGCTTAAACTGAAGCTCCAGTACTTTGGCCACCTGAAGGGAAGAGCCGACTCATTAGAAAAGACTCTGATGCTGGGAAAGATTGAAGGCAGAAGGAGAAGTGAATGACAGAGGACGAGATGGTTGGATGGCATAACTGACTCAATAGACATGAGTTTGAACAAGCTCTGGGAGATGGTGAAGGACAAAAAAGCCTGGTGTTCTGTACTCTTTGGGGTTGCAAAGATTCAGACATTACTGAGCGACTGAACAACAATAACAAGAACATAACTTGGCAAGCACTTGGTACATTATGGTAAATTTGTAGGACATTTTAATAAATACTTTTGTAAACATTTAGTAAGCATGATCATACTAGCATTGTACAAGCTACAGTACCATTTCACTGTCTTTGCACACAATAGCAGCAATATTAACTAATCTGAAAATGAAAGATCTGAAAGACTTGAAACATCTTCAATTTGTTATCAGTAAAAATATTACCATCATAGCTTTTGAGTTAAAATTTTATTTTGCTTTACTTTGTTTATTCTAAGTTACTGAATACTAGTTACACACATTTTCACTTTGATTAACAGAACATTCAAAACATGATGAATAAAAATAGATAACAAAAATATTTTTTGTAGAATTTTTTCCAAGCCATAATCAACATCCAGACACACAAGTAACTAAAACTTAAGGAAAAGATTTGCTTGATATAAGAAAAGAATGTCAAGAAGAGATAAAATTAGCTTTCAGGTCTACAAAAATTATTTGTCCTGCTGAATTGACTTAGCTCAGATATTGGAATCATAAACCCAGATCATATTTGAGACAGATTAAAAATTCTAACACTGAACTGGTAAAAGAACAAAATAAAATTAAACCGACCTTTTTTTTTCCTTTTTCTACTTTAAAGGTATAATTTTAGAGTCAGGGCAAACAACTAAAGCAGACATCAATGATCATTAAGTTCAAGGTCAGTGCAAAGGACTAGCTAGGCTTATGGGAAAATATTGGCCTTAGCTGGCAATTAAAAAAAAAATGCAAGTAAAACATATGCAAATATTAGGGAAGAAGGCAAGTAAAACATATGCAAATATTAGGGAAGATATATAACAAAGATAAAGATAGACAAAAGCAAGCAAAAGGGAAAGAGAGGGAAAGGGAAACATGGGGAAAAAAAAAAAAAAAACAGAGAAGAAACCACAGACTTCTAATAAGAATTATCCAAACTACTGCTACAAGGAAAACTGGTGAGCAAACCCTACTATACCTGTGCTTAAAAACCACTAAATTCTGCAGGAAACAGAGGGAGACACAATCATCATCAGCAGAACACTAAGTAATAGGTAGTGGTGGATATGCCCCTCTTGGATGTACCTCAGGATGTGACTAAACTGCTCAAATTACATGTATTTTTCAAAGAAAATGTAATTTCCAGAAGAAAATAATAGCGCTCAACAGATTTCAGTTCAGTTCAGTGCAGTCGCTCAGTCGTGTCCGACTCTTTGTGACCCCATGAATCGCAGAATGCCAGGCGTCCCTGTCCAACACCAACTCCTGGAGTTCACTCAGATTCATGTCCATCGAGTCCGTGATGCCATCCAGCCATCTCATCCTCGGTCGTCCCCTTCTCCTCCTGCCCCCAATCCCTCCCAGCATCAGGGTCTTTTCCAACGAGTCAACTCTTTGCATGAGGTGGCCAAAGTACTGGAGTTTCAGCTTTAGCATCATTCTTTCCAAAGAAATCCCAGGGCTGATCTCCTTGCAGTCCAAGGGACTTCAAGAGTCTTCTCCAACACCACAGTTCAAAAGCATCAATTCTTCGGTGCTCAGCCTTCTTCACAGTCCAACTCTCACATCCATACATGACCACAGGAAAAACCATAGCCTTGACTAGATGGAAGATTTAAGTATGTTCAAAGTTTTCTTAGAAAACTGGAGAAAAGACTCCAGTTATTACTCAGTATATCCCAGGGAAACAGCTTGCACTTCATATCTACTAGATTTTCATATAATCAAAAGCTTACAAAGTTACATATACTTTTATTGAGAAACACATTATCTTGCCAATAGTGAGTTAAAAACATTTACAGCTTTTATAATTGTTATAATCCAGTTATATGCAGGAAAAATACTTATGTTTTTGTTTTCTTGTGTTTTTTACTAGAATTTTAGCTTGCTATATGGTGAAGTGGATATATAATGTATGTCTTTATCTTAATGAAAAAGATGGGGTAATAAAAAAAAAAAAAAAAAAAACTGAAGAAGAGACAAAAATTTCCAGCCCTTGGTTCAATGCTTATTTTCATGAGAGCAAGCAACTGATATTGCCATTTCTGTACCAGTATTCCTGTGAATAAAGAGCCCTCTGGCATAAGACACACTATGCCTTTTGGGTAGTCTTTCTGGGACCCAATCTTTCCATCCATTAAAAAAAGAGGATGGTGACAGTTGTATCTGTATAATGTTGTTGTTGTTCAGTCCCTAAGTTCTATATGACTCTTTATGACATCATGGACTACACAAATTTAAAACAAAGAGACTATCTCAAATACTTTATTATTTTTATTTTAATAAAACAGAAGTAGAGTTGATGTGTGGAGAAGGCAAGGGCACCCCACTCCAGTACTTTTGCCTGGAAAATCCCATGGACGAAGGAGCCTGGTAGGCTACAGTCCATGAGGTCACTAAGAGTCCAACACGACTGAGTGACTTCACTTTCACTTCTCACTTTCATGTACTGGAGAAGGAAATGGCAACCCACTCCAGTGTTCTTGCTTGGAGAATCCCAGAGATGGGGGAGCCTGGTGGGCTGCTGTCTACGGGGTCGCACAGAGTCAGACACGACTGAAGCGACTTAGCAGCAGCAGCAGAGTTGATGTGTAATACTGTATTAGTTTCAGGTATACAACATAGTGATTCAGTACTCTCATGCAGATTAAATTCCACAGGTTAATTCAATTCAGTTCAGTCACTCAGTCATGTCCAACTCTTTGTGACTCCATGTACCACAGCACACCAGGCCTCCCTCTCCATCACCAACTCCTGGAGTTTACCCAAACTCATGTCCATTGAGTCGGTGATACCATCCCAACCATCTCATCCTCTGTTGCCCCCTTCTCCTCCTGGCTCAATCTTTCCCAGCATCAGAGTCTTTTCCAATGAGTCAACTCTTCACATGAGGTGGCCAAAGTACTGGAGTTTCAGCTTTAGCATCATTCCTTCCAAAGAAATCCCAGGGCTGATCTCCTTCAGAATGGACTGGGTGGATCTCCTTGCAGGCCAAGGGACTCTCTCCTGGAATGTGAAGTCAAGTGGGCCTTAGAAAGCATCATTATGAACAAAGCTAGTGGAGGTGAGAGAATTCCAGTTGAGTTATTTCAAATCCTGAAAGATGATGCTGTGAAAGTGTTGCACTCAATATGCCAACAAATTTGGAAAACTCAGCAGTGGCCACAGGACTGTCTGTTTTCATTCCAATCCCAAAGAAAGGCAATGCCAAAGAATGCTCAAACTACCACACACTTGCACTCATCTCATAGAGTCGGACACGACTGAAGCAACTTAGCAGCAGCACATGCTAGTAAAGTAATGCTCAAAATTCTCCAAGCCAGGCTTCAGCAATACATGAACCATAAACTTCCTGATGTTCAAGCTGGTTTTAGAAAAAGCAGAGGAACCAGAGATCAAATTGCCAACATCCGCTGGATCATGGAAAAAGCAAGATAGTTCCAGAAAAACATCTACTTCTGCTCTATTGACTATGCCAAAGCCTTTGACTGTGTGGATCACAATAAACTGTGGAAAATTCTGAGACAGATGGGAATACCAGACCACCTGACCTGCCTCTTAAGAAATCTGTATGCAGGTCAGGAAGCAACAGTTAGAACTGGACATGGAACAACAGACTGGTTCCAAATAGGAAAAGGAGTGTGTCAAGGCTGTATATTGTCACCCTGCTTATTTAACTCTTGCAGCATGAATGAGTTAAATTTATAAATGATGTAACTTTGCTGGATAGGCGAGTTAACTCATTCTTCATCTTTGTATATAAAGTTATTTAAAGATGGCAGCAAAAGTGTGCATACACACGAGAGAGAACTATTTTAAAACTTGACATGTGTCCTTTTCTCCTTCAGATGGGCAGTATTATTTCAATGCTCTGTTCATCCTGCTTGTAATGAATTAAACAGTGGTACATCCTGCTTGGGCTTCCCTAGTGGCTTAGACGGTAGAGCGTCTATCTGCAGTGCAAGAGGCCCAGTTTCGATCCCTGAGTTAGGAAGATCCCCTGGAGAAGGAAATGGTAGCCCACTCCAGTATTCTTGCCTGGAAAATCCCATGGACCGCGGAGCCTGGTAGGTTATCTTCCATGGGGTCGCAAAGAGTCAGACATGACTGAGCGACTTCACTTTCTTTCACTTTCACATCCCTGCTACACACCACAGAAGATCTCATGTGGTTTTCAAGATATGCTAGATGTACTTAATTTAAAATCACAAATAAGAGGAAATTTTTTTTTTCTTATCAAAATGAACCTTAGAAGAAGATGTGACTAAAGAAGTCTTAGCATTTCAGAGGCAGAGGTTAGCATTTTCTTGCTTTGTCTTGTAATTCATGTATCCCATAGAATCATCTCCATTTACCTTATAGGCTAATTTATAAGAGAAATTTCAAGACCTAGTCTTTTATAGGCTAATAGAAAGAACAGGATATAGTGGGGTTTGTATAATTTTACAATTACATAATTGATATAATTTTAGTTATCTCCTGTGAATGAGATGACTGGCACAGCAATTTCATGTTCAAACTTGAAATAAGCAATTGGACAATGAATTCCTTTAAGAATTCAATGTTTTATTCTGCATCTTTTCCCCTATTGAGCTGCACTGACCACATTCTAGGAAACATTTATTCATAAAAAGCTCATTTCCGTTCTTCAAGGCGATGGAGAGTTAAATTACTGTGCTTAGGAGACAAGTAATAAGGGGAAGAGACAAAATTAAAAGGCCATAGGAATCCAGTAATTAACTTAATTTGAATCCAATTAGCCAATATAGATGGAAAAATAAGGCTAAAAATCTAAATTGATGTGATAGGCCTAGGCTCAATTACAGAAAGTCTGAATAATATTCTGAACCTAAATATGGCATTTATCCCATTAATTTAGGTATAGGGTTTAACTGGAATACAAAAAGTGTTTCAGAAGTAGGCACTAATCTATGTGATCAGTCCTTTAATCAAAATACTCTATTAGATACATTAGCTATTTTGGGCAAATGTTTTCCAAAAGTCACAAAAATACTGAAGACACACCAGTAAAATGTATCATGTATATCAGTGATTTTTAAAATTTAATATATGAATATATAGTTAAATAAGGTTATTTAACATATCCATCACCTTAAATGGTTACAGTTGTGTATGTGTGTGTGGTGAGAAATTTCAAGACCTATTCTCTTAGCAACTTTCAGCATGGTTAACTATAGTTACCTTGTCGTACATTACATCCCCAGAACATATGTAAAACTGGAAGTTTGCCATCTTTAACCACTTTCACCATTCCCACATCTTTCACCTCTGGTAACCATCAATCTGCTCTCTGTTTCTATGAGATTTTCTTTTAGATTCCATATATATGTGAGGTCATGTACTATCTGTCTTTCTCTGGTTTATTTCACTTAGCATAATGCCTTCAAGTTTCAGCCACACTGTTGCAAATGACAGGATTTTTATTTTAAGGCTGAACAATATCCTACTGTATATGTGTGTGCAAATACATGTATATATACATACATACACACATATATATGTAATTTTCTTGAACCATCTCATCTGTTTACTAACACATAGGTTGTTCCATGTCTTGGCTATTGCAAATAATGCTGGAATGAATATGAGAGTGTATCTCTTGGTGATATTTCATTTCCCTTGGAAATACAGTTCAAAGTGAAATCACTAGATTATATGCTGGCTCTATTTTTAATTTCTTGAGGTAAAGCCATACTGTTTTCCTCAGTGGCTGTACAAACTTACATTCCCATCAACATTGTACAAGGGTTCCCTTTTTTCCCACATCCTTGCCAACAATTGTCACCTCTTGTGTTTTTAGTAATAGCCATCCTAAAAACGTAATGTGATATCTCATGGTGGTTTTGATTTGATTCCTTTGATGACAAGTGATATTGAGTGTCTTTTCATGTAACTGTAGGCCATTTGCATATCTTCTTTGGAAAATGTCTATCCAACTTCTCTACTTTTTAATCAGATTATTATTATATTTTTGCTATTGAGTTGTATGAGGTCCTTATACATTTTGGATATTCATGCCTTATCAGATGCAGAATTTGCAAATATTTTCTTCTCCTGTTCCATAGATTGCCTTTTCATTTTGAGGATCATTTCTTTTATTTTGCAGAAGGCTTTCAATTTTATGTAATCACTCTTGTTTATTTTGCTTTTGTTGCTTGTGCTTTTAGGTCACATCCATAAAATTATTTCCAACACCAATGCCAAGAGACTTTTTCTCATGTTTTCATCTAGGATTTTTATGGTTTCAGGTCTTACACGTAAGTTTTTTAACATACTTTGAGCTAATTTGAGTGGTGTAAGTTAGGCATCCTTTCATTATTTGGTATATAAATACCAAGTTTTTCCAGAAATGTGAAGAGATTATCTCTTCTTCAGTAAGTATTCTTGGTTCCCTTGTCAAGAATTAGTTGATTGTATTTGTATGGGTTTATTCCTGGAATCTCTATACTGCTACATTGTTCTATGCATTTTGTTTTTCTGCCAGTACCACACTGTTTTGATTCCTATAGCTTGCAATATAATTTGAGATCAGGAAGTGTGATGCCTTCAGCTTTGTTCTTTTTTCTCAAGTTTGCTTTGACTATTCAGGGTCATTTGTTGTTCCATACAAATTTTATGGTTATCTAATTCTGCAAAAAATTGCCACTGGAATCTTGATAGGGAATAAATTAAGTCCTTAAAGGCCTATGAGTAGTATGAATATTCTAATAATATTAATTCTTCCAATTTATGAACACGGGCTCTTTCTATTTATGTCTTTTTCAGTATCTTTCACCTGTATCTTAGAGAGTTTTCAGTATACTCAGGGATTTCAGTATTTCTTTCACCTCCCTGATTAAATTTATTTCTATTTAATTCTTTTTGATGCTATTGTAAATAGAAATGCTTTCTTTCTTTCCTATTTTATTTTTCAGAGAATAAATTGCTAGTGTATAGAAATACAACTGATTTTTGTATGTTTACTCTGTGTTCTGCAATTTTATTGAATTTATCTATTCGTTCTAGCACTTCTGTTGGACTTTTTGAGTTTTATACAATACATGTAATGTTATGTCATCTGCAAACAAAAACAGTTTTCCTTTTTCCTTTTCAATTTGAATAGCTTTTATTTCTTTTTCTTGCCTGATTGTGCTGGCTAAGATTTCCAGTAATGTCAAATAAGAGTGATGAAAGTGGACATATTTGTCTTGCCCTTGATCTTAGAGGAAAGCTTTCATCCTCTCACCACTGAATATTTTGTTAGCTGTGGGCTTGTCATATATGGCCTCTGTTATTTTGGAGTACATTCCTTATACATCTTCTTCTTGCAGGTTTTTTTTTTTTTTTTATCATCAAAGTTGAGTTTTGTCAAAAATTGTTTTGCATCTATTGAGGTATCAGTGATTCTTAAGTGGTGGGGTTAGTGAGGATAGCAAAAACTGGGTATGATTTTAGCCTCCTAATATTTCTTTGCTACACTTTTGGAAAATACCATTCTTAGTCTTGATGTTTTGGGGGGAATGGTAGGCTCATACCTTTTCCTAGGGGTAGGAGAAGGGTATTCACAATGTGGTTCATGTGGGCATATGAAAAACCAAACTCATGAGCTCTAATATTCAATTCTGGCTTTTCATTGATGGAGGGATGAATCTTGGGGCTACAACAATCACCTTGTGACAATAAGGGAAGACCTTGTTGGAGAAGGGACACAGCAGAACCCATCACTGAAATTTGACTATCAAACTAAAACAAGTTCTATCTCAGAATTGTTCAGTTATGAGAATCAGTAAATTCCAACTTAAGTATTCCATCATTCAAAACTATGTAGGTAGGAAAAACAGATTAGACCAAATGCCTCTTATATTGTCAGAAGAAGTGAAGAAAAGCATTTCAAACTGGACCAGTATCTACTGGAGTTTCATATTTGGATTTACAAACAATAAATAAAATACTGCTGTCCATCAGATCTCCTGCTGCTACATATTAGTTTGAAATTCAGATTTTGCCTTTTTGAGGGTCCCTACAACCATTTTCAGTCTTGATGATGATTATGATATATTACAGCAAAAAGATTCAAAGTAAAAATCAACAAGGGAAAAAGCCTATTACAGTGAAGGCTTTAGGAAACATGTACAAGTTTCCAA
Source organism: Cephalophus harveyi (assembly GCA_006410635.1). NCBI lineage: Eukaryota > Metazoa > Chordata > Mammalia > Artiodactyla > Bovidae > Cephalophus > Cephalophus harveyi. The sequence goes on along the minus strand of SJYT01014991.1, from coordinate 279,491 downwards.
GAATCTACCAGTTTAGTTACACATGATATGGTTAATTTCTTCAGTAAGGAGTTGTCATAGCACCTGTGTAATGTCTACCCCAGGAAGTTCATTAAAGAAATCAGTGTCCATGGTATACAATGGGGGCTAGTCTTTTGGTTAGAGGATCCTAGAAGATCCAGTAAGAGAGTCCTCTCACTGATGGAGTACATATAGCTCTGGATTTAAGGGCTGTGTCAGTTCTTCATTTACTCCCTGAATTGCAGCTATTTGTGTTTTTATATTTTCTGTATTTCCTTGGTCCTTTAAAAATGAATGATAGAAATAGTTATTTACCTAAAAATGTTTTTGTAGCATGTCTGAAGCTGTTTCAAGCCTGTCTGAAGCAAAACAGATATTCAGTATAATACACACTGTTTATAAAAATGTTTTAGATATATACACAGTGAGCCATTCTTGCCATTTTGAGAAAGTTTTAAATCACTATAGGAAATTGTTTATCATTCATGTTCCCAAACATCAGCCAGAGGCCACCCATAAAATCCAGTGTTCCTAAAGATAGTAGTCTTAGACCTGCTATGTTAACTCTTTACCCATAAAATCCAGTGTTCCTAAAGATAGTAGTCTTAGACCTGTTATGTTAACTCTTTCCTGAGCACTTTTTTTTTTTTTTTTCAGTTATTTATTTATTTGGCTGTGCTGGGGCTTTGTTGCTGCAAGCGCTTTCTCTACTTGCAGCCAGTGGGGGCTGCTCTTTAGTTGTGGCGCAAGGGCTTCTTACTGCGGTGGTTTCTCTCATCGCGAGCACAGGCTCTAGGAAACGCGGGCTTCAGCAGCTGTGGCGCATGGGCTCAGCAGTTGCAACTTGTGGGTTCTAGAGCACCGGGGTTAGTTGCCCCACGGCATGTTGAGTCTTTCTGAATCAGGGATGGAACCTGTGTCTCCTGCATTGGCAGGTGGATTCTTAACCACTGGACCAATCAGGAAAGTCCCATGCTATCTTTCTTTTGGGATACCTCAAGACTTTAAGTTGGAAAATCTCTCCTTCAACTGCTGCCTACCACATGCTGTGGAGACTTATTCTTGTTTGCCAGACTGGACATTATAGGTATTGCAGAGGAATTCAAAGTCCTACCATTTGCCCTCTTCTGATAGAAGGAATGACCTCATTTCAAGCTCCAGCCTTTTTTATAAGACCTGCTCTACTGTAGCCAAGTAAATCAGACTACAAACCACGGGAGATCAGGGCAATGCTCTATTTATTTTGTATTCAGGCTTCTTAATCCCTCATACTTCTTTAATACACATTTTTAGAAGAATATCTACACCCCTAGATGTAAACCTGCATGCCTGTGACCTAAAGAACCTTCCATACGACCTTTTTGTTGTGAAGTTGTCCTTTAAATGTACATACACATGTTCATACATATAAAAGGCATGCACTTTCTGATATAGACTTGGGTATAGGCAAACTAACCAAGTGTTAGCAATAGAATGGCTGCTTCAGTTGCTGGAGCTAAAACTAGTTTACCACTTCAGCTAAGAAGTCATTAAATTAACTTGAAGAACACAAATATTTCTATAGAAAAGGACTTAAGTTCATATGAACAATTTTAAAATCAGAATAACTTGCTGGTCTTATCAGGAACAACAACTGAATTGGAAGTATATTTTATTTTTTTACAATATTCTGAACACTGTACTGAAGAAAAGTGGTGAGCATTTGGTGGCTCAGAAAGCTACCTAGAAAATAAGTGCCCTGCATTCAGTATTGCTGTCTTGCTGCTCTGGCTGCTCTCCACAGATCCCAGATGTAATATGCTCATAAGCAGCCTGTAATACTGTTCATCCAAGCTGCACAGCGCGCTGTGAGACTGGCAACCTCCCTCTGTGGAAATCATGGCTGTGGATGACTAGCTGAAAATAAAACTAAATTCCAGGCTGAATGTATCATCATGATTTTAATTAAGCTTATGGAAGAGTTGCTTCAATTTGTGGCCGTTCTACCCCTTTCTTACTTACAATACTATCTCTAGGTAAATAAGGCATTTTGAATCAAAGTACAGTAAACACATAAGTGAATTTTCCTCAGTTTAAGTGTTACAAACGTTGCTGATTTTAGTTTAGAATGGTATCTTTAAGACAGCTAATGTCTATAAATATTAACATTCTAAGTATACTGCAGAATTACAGACTTAACCTAAAGAGGAAGTCCTGTTCCAAATTCAAACAAATGCTAATATGGCACAAGTCATTTATTATACTAAAATACTCCCCCGAAAATTTCTGTACCTCCATGGGTAACCCCTTCCATTATCTCTCATAGATGAGATCTTCACTGAATTTTTTTAATCAAAATGTCTCTGGCTGTGGTGAATAATAATTGTTGTTAGGTAAATTATATTTGACTTGACTTTAATATATTTATAATTTTACTTCCCAAGTAAAATAAAACAGCTGATTTAAAAGATTTTCATAACCTGAAAAATATCCAAAATCCTAAAAACACCTCAAATTTCCTCCTACAGACCAATCTGTTTGTGATAAAATTCATGTTAGTTAGATAAGCTCTAATTCTTGCATATAAGGAACTGTGGCTTGCTTTCAATGGAGACCATTTTAGAAGACACGGGTTCCTATCAACTTTTATACCCCTAGCTCTCAGTCTCTGAGGGTAATAACTCCAATTCTCCTTTTTTATCTTAAGGGAAGAAATTGAGGCTGTGGGTAAATTATTACCTGAAACTCTATTTAAATAACAAAAGCAAGCTTGTTAACTAAATTTCTACAGGGGTAACTGTTAACTCCTACTATTTATGAGGATTAAGTTTATATGTACATACATGCATATTCATATATATTAGATACATAAATCGTTAGATAACTTTCCCCAATGTTTTATCTAATCTGGAAGAAACAGTTAATTTCATCAATTTCTATGATTGTTAAGCCTGTTTTTGTTCTACTTGGTCTCTGCTCTGTTCTATGTTGCTGGGCAACCAAGAGGATGAGGATGAAGTGGTAGAAGAGAGGATGTCAGTTGCATTATGCAGGCCAAATAAATATTAAATCAATTACTAAAATTCACATTAAAGTGAGAGCTACTTAAACACAGGGGGCTCATATGTCTTCTGTGACTATTTTGAATTAAAAGTTGATAAAGTGGAGATGATTGCATTAATGTTTCTTTCCCCTCTTTCCTTGAAGCATGAAAGTAGGTAAAATCATTATGAGGGAAGACAAAGTAGGTAAGATAAAATTCGTTCTGCAATGTCTGTTAGGAAGAGAAAATGTTTATTTACTTGGTTCTTTTTATAAATAAAAAAATCAAGTGGTTTGCTTTTTGTCTCTTTGATTTCTTCCATTGTATATATTGAACTATTTATAAGCAGAAACGAAGTAAATTATTGATAACACACAAGTCAAAGTAAGCAAATAGAAGTCTTACAATATTTATATGCAATCATATTGATGCTTAATTTAGTTGTTGTTATTCCATTTTAGTAACCCAGATGTGTATAAGAGACAGATATTAACATTCTAAGTATACTGCAGAATTACAGACTTAACCTAAAGAGGAAGTCCTGTTCCAAATTCAAACAAATGCTAATATGGCACAAGTCATTTATTATACTAAAATACTCCCCCGAAAATTTCTGTACCTCCATGGGTAACCCCTTCCATTATCTCTCATAGATGAGATCTTCACTGAATTTTTTTAATCAAAATGTCTCTGGCTGTGGTGAATAATAATTGTTGTTAGGTAAATTATATTTGACTTGACTTTAATATATTTATAATTTTACTTCCCAAGTAAAATAAAACAGCTGATTTAAAAGATTTTCATAACCTGAAAAATATCCAAAATCCTAAAAACACCTCAAATTTCCTCCTACAGACCAATCTGTTTGTGATAAAATTCATGTTAGTTAGATAAGCTCTAATTCTTGCATATAAGGAACTGTGGCTTGCTTTCAATGGAGACCATTTTAGAAGACACGGGTTCCTATCAACTTTTATACCCCTAGCTCTCAGTCTCTGAGGGTAATAACTCCAATTCTCCTTTTTTATCTTAAGGGAAGAAATTGAGGCTGTGGGTAAATTATTACCTGAAACTCTATTTAAATAACAAAAGCAAGCTTGTTAACTAAATTTCTATTCAAACCTATGAGATGTGTATAAGAGACAGCCCTTTACAATTTTCTTCATAATTGAAATAATGTATCAACCATATAAACAGGAAAGTCATTCTATTTTATTGGCTGTAACAAGTAGGGGTATGTATTTAGTCATTAAAATATCTACATATTCATAAAAATTCATCAAGATATAAAATGATGAAAGAACATATTTGTATTACTTATAAACCTAGTGAAAAATTTTAAATTGACTGCTGATTTCAATATTTAATTTTCTAAATTAAGAAACAAGTAATCTGTTCAATGAGTTTACAAGCCAATCCCTAGCTTACAAGATTTCAAAAATCTATTTGTGTGGCCCTCAGGATGACTTTTCTCATAAAAGGAAGTTAGAGGCCCTGGGCTCTCACAAAACCTTGTTAAGTCCGTTATGTACCTGATATATAATACTGACAGAATACAGGACCAATCCATAATATAGAGTGATATTTTAGTGGAATGGTGTGTTTCATGATCTAGTTTTGAGTGCTAAAATTACCTATCTCCTACACGTTATCTTGGAAATATAATCTTACTACACTTGTGTAGAAAACTCTCTGCTTATGAAACAGAAAGTTCTAAAGGTCCACTAGATTCTTATTCTGGGAGTACTTTCTCTTTTACATGTATTTGCCTACTTGATTATTTATCCACTGATTCTAACTCTCCTTTAACTCAAGTGCTCTCTCTCCTTCCCTAAGTAATAGAAAGAAAATGCAACCTTAGACTCTACACTCCTAATCTACCCATTCTCTTTCCCTGATCATTCTACCTTTACAACCACGCCTTCAAAAGTTCTGGTGTTTTGGAACCATAGTGAGAGCTACATGAGAACCACAAAAGAAGCAAGGGGGAACTTCAAAATTTATAAATCACAAAGAGACTGAGGGGCATCTTTTTTCTTAAATCTCTTTTCTCAGTTTATTCCAACAACATTAAGGAAAACAGAACAAAGTTGCATGAAGGTGAAGGTGATATAGATTCTAATGGTGAAACCTGAAATGTTATCTTGTTATTCCTACCCATTGCTGGATGCCCTAATAGTAAATCCCCCCTCTGCCCTCATCTCCCACAGACAACCACAAAGACTTACGTCCTTGCTTTGGGATTATAGGTAAAGGGAGAACCATGTGGCTGCATTCCTTTCCTCAAAACTCAAGGAGGAAGAGACACCTAGACTTGACACAACAGACTGTGTTAATGGAGGAAAACAGAGAAATGGAGAAAGAAGAAAAGAGGGAGGGAAGGGAAAGAAAACCAGGGTGTGGCTGGGGAGACTGGGATGAACGTTAAGGGTCAGATGCCGGGGATGTAAACATATTGGGATGGTGGTGCTAGGGGTGAGTTTTAAGGGAGTGAGGAGGTGCTTCTTCGACTTTGTACGTGCGTGTTAAGTCACTTCAGTCGTGTTCGACTTTTTGCAACTCCAAGGACTGCAACTCGCCAGGCTGCTCTGTGCATGGGATTCTCCAGGCAAGAATACTGGAGGGGGTTGCTATTTCCTTCTCCAGGGGGTCTTCTCCACACAGGGAATGAAGCCACATCTTTTCTGTCTGGCAGACGGGTTCTTTACCACTAGCGCCACCTGGGAAGCCCTTCTTTGACTTCACTTTCATCCTAATATCTAGATAAGTACTTCTCCTTGGACCACAACTGCTGAGAGGCCTTGACTGCAGGGGTAAGGCAAAAAGCAAACAGGGTTTGCTATTGGGGAGGACCAGAAAAACAGACTTTGTATGTATGAAGAAGATGGAATGAAATTGTACGGGGCAATTCAGAACAGGTATGTAGCTGATAACAGGGCCTGAATAGTTATTTATAAGTAAAGAATACAGACAAGTCAGAGATGGATTATATTAAAATAAGACATGAAAATTAATAAGTATTAAGAGGTTTTCTTAAAATTATTATATTGAAAAGGGAGTAATTCATGAGGGTAGAGACAAGTAATGATTACATCTACTGACATACATACATTTTCCATGTGTGGAAACCTCTGGGATAGAGATTAATAACAGAAAGAAAATTAATATTTTGACTACTCAATTTTCAAATAGAGATAAAAGGATTATAATAAGGTTTTTCTATCAAACATTGCTGTGAGATTTATATGTATAACATCTCTCAATCTTTATAAGTCATTTATTCTTATTTCTAAATTCTACTTTAAATATGCTTTTCTTTTCTGAAATTAGCTTTACAGAATGAGAGGAATGGCATTTACAATAGGACTGACAAATTTACCCAATAACAAAATACAAACAGCTTGCATCTGTCAATAACGTAGCAAAAAAATATTGCCAAACAATTTCTTTCCATTTGGTGCTCTTTGTTTTGCCTACCATGAATATTTCAGAAGAATGTTTAACTTTCAATTTATTGCTATAATATTGCTGAATACTCACTACATGTATACAAGCCTGGTATAATATGTCCAAAGCTACAAAAATTAAAAAAAAAATAATGCTGACTATGAATAAATTTATTTCATCTTTTTTTCTTTCTGAATTCAAGTTGTTCAAATGGTGCTAATAAAAATCCTTATCAAATTTCATTTAAATTTAAATAAGAAAATGTAGGTAATTTGTATGGTGTGGGTAATCAATGAAGACCAGTTCTCATTTCTTTCAGGTTTTGTTTTTTTTTTTTTAATGTTAATTAACATAGAGAATGTCTCCCTAGACACATAGGGAATCCATAAATGTTTAGCTCTCTCCATCATTCATTGCCACAACTCCAAGTTACAGTAAAAAATAAATCATTGGAGTGGGTACCTATCTGTTCTCCAGCAGATTTTCCCGACCGAGGAATCAAACCTATGTCTGCTGCATTGCAGGTGGATTCTCTACCAAATAAGCTATGAGGGAAGCCCATGGATGTTTGAAATAAAAGGCAAATTAAAAGGAGCTCTGGTATTTTACCATACATACACAAAATGAGAGAGTAGGGGAAGAGCTCTGGCCTACTATTCTGTCTGGAGTGATTAGGGGACTACAATTTCCCCTCTTTTAAGAATGGTCCTTAGATCCACGAAAGTTAAATGGCTTTCTCAAGAGCTCTTAGACAAAGAAAAACTAGACCTGCCTCCTTGTGTGGTACTGTCTACTGTGTCACATAAAAATACATTTCCTTCTTGAATAATTAATGCACAAACACATGAGCAATTCTGGGAACTGGTATTTATTACATGGGTAATTCAATCTTAATAATTGTTACATTTAAATAAATATATCTATATTCAGGCTCTTCCCTGGTGGCTCAGTGTAAAGAATCTGCCTGCAATGCAGGAGATTTGGGTTCAATCCTTGGGTTGGGAAAATCCCCTGGAGAAGGAAATGGCAATCCCCTCAAGTATTCTTGCCTGGCGAATCCCATGGGCAGAGGAGCCTGGTGGGCTACAGTCCACGGGGTCACACAGAGTTGGACACGACTGAGCGACTAAGCAGCAGTTGCATCAATATTTTAAAAATTTAACCATTTCTTTGAGGTGAATAGAAAGCATGTATTTATGCTTTAACCAACCATATAGCATAGTTAATTCTTGAAGAAATGTCAAGTGATTTTTTTAAAAGGATATAAGACACCAAAAAGTCTGAGATAATCCTTTCGGATATAATCACTGACTGACATTAATACAAAAATATATTTGGAATACTAATACTAACAGCTTGCCTCCTGCAAGATGGATACTCTCTTTTGTTCTTTTGCACTCCATCTGTTACAGCGGAGGAAATCAATAACCTTGGGAACCCAAAGAACACGTCTAGCAGCTGCAGGGCTCAAATCTTTTGTTTAACAAATTGTCATTCTCTAAGACTTCCTGACCTAAAAAATATTACTACAACCTGGTGGGGCTGTGTGTGTATGAGCATGGTTGTGTATGAGTGGTTTGATTAGCAGGTTTGGCTAAAGGAAGAAAAACAACATGTCTAACAAATCTGTATTTCATTGATCTTTCATGTATTTAAAGGAACAATATTCTCTATCATGTGTTCTTACTAGATATTCAGAGCACATAGCAGGCTGAATATGTTCAAACCTTGGCCTTGACAAAAATATGATTAAATTTAGCTTAAAACAACAAGAGAATTTGGATTTTTATTAGTCTGCTTTTTATTTACTGACCTGTCTTAAGAACATCACTGTTGTTCTGATTCTTTCATTTACTGACACTATTTTAAAGATACCTATTTTGCTGCTTGGTCATTTACTATAAATACCTTTTTAGATATATAACTTGCTTTGTTGTTGTTTTAAGATCTTGTTACCTTAACATCTGTTGCCTCCCTTGTGATAATTAGGTTTAATAGAAATTAGGGAATAAAAGGAAAAAAGAACAAGATAACTTATTAAATAGGGCATTTAATATAGCCCTTACTCTTTCTTGGCATTTTTTTCAGCCTCCAATTTATATTATGTTTCAATGTAAGAACAGCACCCCAAATTCACAGTCTCCTCCCTCCCTTTTTTTTTCTGTTACTACTAGATACATTTCATTTCCACTGCCTTCTGCAATGTTGGCACCCTTTCTTGAGATAGGGTCTGAGAAGCTTCTGAGTACCAAGGAAATTACTGAGCTGTAAACTAAGACAAAATCCAATATCAAAGTCCTTTTCCTGGAAATGTAAAAGAGTCAAGGACGGTGGGGGATGTATCCAAAAATCAGGACTACATAGACAGGAGTAGGGAATGGTGTAGAATCAAAGGTATGCAAGACACACTCCCAGGCAGGATAAGGGAAGATTGGCAATATTGCTGCTCTTTAAGACCACTTCCTGCATACAGGATTTTCGGGAGGCAGGTAAGGTGGTCTGGTATTCCCATCTCTTTAAGAATTTTCCAAATTTGTTGTGATCCACACAGTCAAAGGCTTTAGTGTAATCAATGAAGAAGCAGATGTGTTTCTGGAATTCTCTTGTTTTTTCTGTGATCCAACAGATGTTGGCAATTTGACCTCTGGTTCCTTTACCTTTTTAAAATCCAGCGTCTGTATCTGGAATTTCTCAGTTTACATACTGTTGAAGACCAGCTTGGACAATTTTGAGCATTACTTTGCTAACATGTGAAATGAATGCAAGTGTATGGTAGTTTGAACATTCTTTGACATTACATTTCTTTGAGATTGGAATGAAAATTGACCTTTTCCAGTCCTTTGGCCACTGTTGAGGATCCAAATTTGCTGGCATATTGAGTGTAGCCCTTTAACAGCATCATCTTTTTGGATTTGAAACAGTAATAATAAAAAAAAGCGGTAATAAATTCCACCAGGACTACCAATTCTGGACAAGATGAACTACCATAGACTTGAGAGAGTTAATTCTTAGCTAGTTTGATAAGGTGTCCAGGGCCCCCAAGGAGGAGAAAGGGGTCTAGGGCCCTCAAGGACAAGAGAAGGACAAATTTTTTTTCTACATTCCTTTGTTTTAGTCCCATTTTTTTTTTTAAACTCTGAGTTGTTATGACAACAATCTTTAAGACTAACTTTCTTTAAGCTCAGAGCTAATGATTACACAACAAAACACCTCATCTTACTCAAGGGTATATTTTTTCTTAAGCTCTGTATTAATGATTATATAACAACAATGTATCCTGCTTGAAGACATGTTTCTCCTTCTTAACAAGAACCTTCTGACTAATTTAATGTTGTGGGAGTGGGTCTAGTAAGATCTTCCTATTGTTAGTTCTAATCTTGTTAATTTAAGATATATATTGTGGAAGTGGGTCTAGAAAAAGTATATAAGGCCTTGATAAGACTAGGCACTCTCCACCCCCATTTCTGTTGTCTACGTCAGAAGCTTTCTCTGTCCTTTTCACTGTAATAAAACTTCTGCCACACAAAAGCTCTCAGTGATCAAGCCTGGTCCCTGCCCCCAAAGCTACATCTTCATCTTTGGAGATCACAAATCCAACATTGTTCACCATAAGCGATCAGGCTGATGAATTTCTTTCCCAGCCAAATCCCAGCGCTATCACAGGTAATACTGAGTCTTTGTGGTTTCCAGAACCTTACTTAGAAAATAAAACACCAACTATAACAATAAAAACAACTGCAAACAGGAAACCCTAGGAAACAGGAAGAAGTTGTTCTAACGTGGTGCTCTCTGTGCACTCACTCAATCATGTCTGACTCTCTGTGACCTCATGGACCCACCAGGATCCTCTATCCACAGGGATTCCTCAGGCAAGAATACTGGAGTGGGTTGCCATGGCTTCCCCCAGGAGATCTTCCCAACCCAGGTAGGGAAAGATATAATCTAAAGATGAAAGAGTCAAAAGACTTGGACTGGGAACAGCTCTCTAATAGGCCCTTTTTCACTTACTGGAATTCCCTGGTTAAAGTATCACATGCCCAGTCATGTCGATGTGACAAGGAAGGGGCACCACCAGCTCAGTATCACCCAGAAACAGCAGCTTAACATCAAGGCGGCTCTGGAGCTCTGCTGAAGTACAGAGCTTTAACCGGGGACTGACTGCTGACCAGGCCCCGAGTGTTCTCTGTCCTTCTCTTCTGTACCTTGTATAAACTTCACAGGGCAGATATTTTTAATAGCTTTGTTTCCTTCCGGGTATTATTCCTAGGATAATACATGTTACAAAACAAATAACCACTAAATAGCTGCTGAATGAGTAGGGGAAAAAACAAGAGTGGTCTGAGATGTGATCACAGATACATAGTCTAGGAAGAGGTACTAACCTCATAAAATGTATCACATAGTTACAGATCTTCTGAGAAGTATCTTAGAGGATGTGCTATAACAAGAAGAAAAATGAATTTCAGACAAAGCAAAGAGATAAGGGAATCAATGGCAAGGAAAAACAGTAAATTTACTGCTAACATAATAAATATAAAAAATATAGAACAAAAACTCCAAATTGTTTCAACATGAAAGGAAGGAAGATCATAATAGCGAAGTCTGTTGGAGGATTGCTAGGATTTTGTTGAGGTAGAAGACAGAGATACAAATTTTACACACGAGGAGGGAAAAAAAGTATGATGAATAATAATAATGAGAGATAACAAAAATATATATATAATTTTAAACTTTCAAACAAAAAAATTAAGCCTGCGCTGTCAACATAATAGAAGGTAGAAAAGGAGGAAAAAGAAAACACAATAAAAACACAAAATTAGATGAAAGAAATAAAATCTCCATACAATAAAAAGACAAGACCAAGTTTCCCAAATTCGGTGATCAAAAGACTCAGATCAGATTTATTAAAAATCTAGTAATAAACTGTCCACAAAAGACAGCGTTGGTGAAGAAGAAGAAATACATAAGATAAATATTAAGCAAATTAAAGAAGGAAAGAAACATATAAGGTAAATATTAACCAAATGAAAGATTAAATAGCAAATTAAATATTAGAGCAAACAATTTAAGAAGAAAAGAAACATAGTTTGGTCATAAATATAGTGTATTAATAAGACATAAAACTCATAAATGTGTATATTAATAAAACAAAATACAAATAAATATATATATATATCCATGTTTTGACCACACCTGCACCACATGTGGGATCTGATGTTGAAGCTGAAACTCCTGTCTCTTATACACATCTTATTAATAAAACAAAATACAAATAAATATATATATATATCCAATTGAAATGTAACCACTAAGATGAAAGAGGTATAATTTTTCACTGGACATTTTAATACAACTTTCTTAGAAATGCATAGATTATGTAGAAAAAAAGAAGCAAATGCAGAGTTCACGTGAATTACATCATTAACAAGCCTGATTTCAAAATATAGATATAAACTTTACCCAACAAACTAAATGCTTATTTTTTTAAGAATATACGAATGTTTTATGCACTGTCACTCTTTCAACAACTTCTAATTAGGTTTGTTCCATTTTTACAAATAGGGCAACCCAAGTGTTGACTCTATATAAACCAGGATCAAAGTTACTACCAATTATAACCTAATTCTTCTGCCTTTTTATTTTCTAAAGGATGCAGCAGCTTCTCAGAAAAAGTAATGGTGATGTAGAGATTCTGGTCACTTCAAAATGGACTCCCCTGATGTTCCACTGAGACCAAAAGGATCTCTCAGCAAATGACAAAAATCAATCAATGCATGCATCTTGATTTCTATATAAATCTCAACTAAACTTTAAATAACAAAAGGAAGCTAATATAAAAAGTCAAGAAACCAAATAGTTAAATCAACTCATAGTTAAATGATGTGCAAGTAACATGACAAATTATACAACCCATAAGAACTAAATGAGTGAGAAAGTTCACCATGTCAAAGGCTATGTGAGATGCATCTAAAGTGCTAGGATGAAATTAAATAGTTTTTCACATAAAGTAAAAGAGCAGAAACATTGAAGCTATGCATTCTATTTGAGAAATTGAGAAATTAAGAAGTAGAATGTCTTCTTACAACAATGGTGGAATAACAGGTCCTGAATTTACCATACTACACAAAGCAATCAGAAAATCAAGTGAAATATAAGAAACTAGAGTTTTGAAACTGCAAAGTAGTCAGCACAGGACAGAGAACACTGAGAGAAGGGAAGGTGAGGTGAACTCTACAAATGCCACAGTTAGCTTCCAGCTTGTAGCACACAGGAACTCAGTAGTGGAGAGGAGAGTTGCACAGAGAAAAAGAGTCCTCCAAAGGTCTGCCATCAGCTCTCCAAAGCCTCTGATAAGTAATGCTCGGTGCGTGTGTGGAGAAACAACATGCAAAGAACTACCAAATGAACATGTGGGAGAAAAGTCCTCCAGAGCTCACATGGGTCAGGAATAATTTGTGTACACACCAGCCAGAATGGATACTAGCCCAATACTCATACAGGGCATTGAATAAAGTCTTTACCATGGCATTTAATCAGTAGTGTGCACAGAAATTAGTTCTGGAACTTTCCCAACAATGCTTAAAAGCAAGACTTGAAAGGACCATGTGATTTACAAGTAACTGAACTATATCCTGTCGGAAACAGTAAAGGGTCTATTTTACCCTATTTGTAAGCTAAAAGTAAACTTGCTGGTTTCACAGATGCTAGAGGACACAGACTACTAGATCAAAGGCAAAGGATTTCATCACACATGGAAGAGTAGCAGCATGACTATCGTATTACTTGCAATGGTTCTTCCTTGCCTGGGAAGTCCCTTGGTAGCAAACACAACATATATAGCTTAAATTACAGGCCATAATCACAGACCTTGGGGAAATGTGCCATTTTTAAAGCAAGTGGGAGTAAGTTTGGTGTTTCTCTGATGAGAGATATCATCTTTTTCCCAAGGCTGTTTACTGCAAATGCCACCCAGAGAAATGGCCTTACAGCTGATAAAGAATATATAAAAACTCTTACAGCTCATTTATAACAAGACAAACAACTCAGTAAAATAAGGGTATGAAATTTGACTAAATGTTTCAACTAAAAAGATTTATAGATGGCAGAACCAACACCCTGGGGAAAGAATATCGTAGTCCAGGAACTAGACCAAGATAGTGAGACAAGAGGCTTCAGAATTCTCCTCCCATGAAAGGATCAAATGTACAGCTAACAAATGGAGCTACTCCCTCTGAGAGAAATCCAGAAACTAACTGAGTGACCCCTACACATCAGGTGACAGAAAATACCCATATCAAAATTGATAGGAATGGCTGAGATACAATCCACCCTTGGCATCACACCATAATCAAGATGGAACCATGAAATCCCAGCTTCTCCCTGGTAAGTGAAGGGTATAGACTACACATCCAGTGCCCCAACTTTTAAGGTTATCACCAAAGGGACTGACCCCCAAATGAAGAAGCTCGGAAAGTTAATGAGGTGTGCAATCACAAGTCCCAGAGGACTATAGCAAACAAAGAATCAGTTGTTACTGGGTGCATGAACACCACTGTGGCTATTCCCTTGGAGCTCAGCAAAGAGGGAACAGCCAAAAAAGCCCAACTGAGAAGACTTTCATGCAAAGATGGGCTCAATAAAAGACAGAAAGATCACTCACCTAGAGCCAGACATCATGGAATGTAAAGTCAAGTGGGCCTTCAAAAGCATCACTACAAACAAAGCTAGTGGAGGTGATGGAATTCCAGTTGAGTTGTTTCAGATCCTAAAAGATGATCCTGTGAAAGGGCCACACTCAATATACCAGCAAATTTGGAAAACTCAGCAGTGGCCATAGGACTGGAAAAGGTCTGTTTTCATTCCAGTCCCAAAGAAAGGCAATGCCAAAGAATGCTCAAACTACCGCACAATTGCACTCATCTCACATGCTAGTAAAGTAATGCTCAAAATTCTCCAAGCCAGGATTCAGCAATACATGAACCGTGAACTTCCAGATGTTCAAGCTGGCTTTAGAAAAGGCAGAGGAACCAGAGATCAAATTGCCAACATCCGCTGGATCATGGAAAAAGTAAGAGAGTTCCAGAAAAACATCTCTTTCTGCTTTATTGACTATGCCAAAGCCTTTGACTGTGTGGATCACAACAAACTGTGGAAAATTCTGAAAGAGATGGGAATACCAGATCTCCTGACCTGCCTCTTGAGAAATCTCTATATAGGTCAGGAAGCAACAGTTAGAACTGGACATGGAACAACAGACTGGTTCCAAATAGGAAAAGGAGTACGTCAAGGCTGTATATTGTCACCCTGCTTATTTAACATATGCAGAGTACATCATGAGAAACACTGGGCTGGAAGAAGCACAGGTTGGAATCAAGATTGCCAGGAGAAATATCAATAACCTCAGATATGCAGATGACACCACCCTTATGGCAGAAAGTGAAGAGGAACTAAAAAGCCTCTTGATGAAAGTGAAAGAGGAGAGTGAAAAAGTTGGCTTCAGAAAAACAACTATTTCTGCTTTATTGACTATGCCAAAGCCTTTGACTGTGTGGATCACAATTGTGGAAAATTCTGAAAGAGATGGGAATACCAGACCACCTGACTTGCCTCTTGAGAAACCTATATGCAGGTCAGGAAGCAACAGTTAGAACTGGACATGGAACAACAGACTGGTTCCAAATAGGAAAATGAGTATGTCAAGGCTGTATATTGTCACCCTGCTTATTTAACTTCTGTGCAGAGTACATCATGAGAAATGCTGGGCTGGAGGAAACACAAGCTGGAATGAAGATTGCTGGGAAAAATATCAATAATCTCAGATATGTAGATGATACCACCCTGATGGCAGAAAGTGAAGAACTAAAGAGCCTCTTGATGAAAGTAAAAGAGGAGAGTGAAAAAGTTGGCTTAAAGCTCAACATTCAGAAAACTAAGATCATGGCATCCGGTCCCATCACTTTATGGCAAATAGATGGGGAAACAGTGGAAACAGTGGCTGACTTTATTTTTTGGGCTCCAAAATCACTGCAGATGGTGATTGCAGCCATGAAATTAAAAGACACTTACTCCTTGGAAGGAAAGTTATGACCAACCTAGACAGCATATTAAAAAGCAGAGACATTACTTTGGCAACAAAGGCCCACTTGGTCAAGGCTATGGTTTTTCCAGTAGTCATGTATGGATGTGAGATTTGGACTATAAAGAAAGCTGAACACCGAAGAATTGATGCTTTTGAACTGTGGTGTTGGAGAAGACTCTTGAGAGTCCCTTGGACTGCAAGAAGATCCAACCAGTCCATCCTAAAGGAGATCAGTCCTGCGTGTTCATTGGAAGGACTAATGTTGAAGGTGAAACTCCAATACTTTGGCCACCTGATGCAAAGAGCTGATTCATTTGAAAAGACCCTGATGCTGGGAAAGATTGAGGACAGGAAGAGAAGGGGAGGACAGAGGATGAGATGGTTGGATGGCATCATCGACACATGGACATGGGTTTGGGTGGACTCTGGGAGTTGATGACGGACAGGGAGGTGTGGCATGCTGCGGTTCACGGGTCCCAAAAGAGTTGGACACAACTAAGTGACTGAACTGAACTGAAGGGATACTTTATTATTGTAGCTTAGGGAAAAATCTGAGAAAGGTTGAAATCTGAGGGCTGTATTCAACTATATACCTGTGAAAAGTTGAAATGGCCCCAAAGATATTCAGATGTTAATTCTTTAAATTTGTGAATATAATCTTATATGGCAAAAGGGACTCTGAAGATGTGATTGTTAAGCATCTTGAAATGGGAAAATTATTCTGGATTATCCAGGTATGTGGCCCCTACATATAATCACAAGCACTGTTATAAGAAGGAAGCCAAGGGAGATTTGACTACAGGGTTAAGAAATGTGAAAATGGAAGCAAGAGCTGGAGGAAGGGATCATGAGCTAAGGAATGCAGGCATGTCCAGGAGCTTGGAAATGAAAGTAGGTTCTCCCTTAGAACCTCCAGAAGAACTCAGCGCCACCGATGCTTTAACTTTAGGCTGTTAATATTGACTGCAGACATCTGGCCTCTAGAACACTAAAGGAATACCTGTGTGCTATTTTAAATCACCAGTGTTATGCTAATTTGTTGTAAATGGCAATAGGAAATTAATATAATATCCAGTCTCAAACATATTTGACTTATATTTTATAAATTTTGAATTCATTGAAAACACATAAAAACTTTAAAATCTCATACTCTGAAAAAAAAAAAAAAAATCTCATACTCTGAACATTTTTAAATTGGCAAATTAGGCAGCACAAATTTTCTCCATCAATATGGCAGAACTTACCCCAATTTACCCGTTTCCCGAACCCCTTCCCCACCCAAGAACATCCTCGGTGTACTTTCCGCATCTGGATGCAAAGCCTCATGAAACAGCCCCACAGCTGTGTTTGGCACTGCCAGTGGGGGCCCCTTGGGATATCCATTCTCCCCCTGGGGGTCTCCATTCTGAAGAGGAGATTGGCCTAGAGTACCCTGGCTGCTTTCCTGGTTCTCCTCCCAATTTCCTGTGGGTAACTGTTTTGAGCAGGATATACCCACATCCTTGCCAAAAACATTGGCTCTGGAGACTGCCTGGTCTGAAAAGCAACATTTTCCTAATCCACAGTTTTGCATTGCCCTTAGTGGAAAATTCCAAATTCTTAAAGTGGCCCACACCAGCCTTCTGTTAATGTCGTAAATGCTCCCAGCAATTCCTTATCTTGGGCTTCTGCACAAGCCCTTTTTTCATTTTTCTGCTGCGCCCCTTGACATGTGAAATTTTAGTTCCCCACCAGAGGCCAGCGATGGAACCCAAGCCCTCTGAGTTGAAGTGTAGAGTCTTAACCACAGGCCTGCCAGGGAAATTCCAAGTCCTTTCCTTTTCATGCAAACTGTTCTGGGATTCCTTTCTCTGGTCTCACCTAACGTAATTTCCTATGGGAAACCATCCCTGGCCAACTGAAATCAAGTCTACCTATATTCCCTATAACATAGTCCCCTATATATGAACCCCATAATACGGGCTCCCATAATCCTTCACAGTGCTTACTGAACTTTGTAGTTTTATCTTTTTTGCGGTTAAATATTTAATATCCATTCTCTGGTGGCTCAAATGGTAAACAATCTGCCTGCAACGCAGGAGAACTGGATTCGATCTCGGTTTTGACGATACCCTGGAGAAGGGAATGGAGCCCACTCTAGTAGACTTGTCCGGAGAATTTCGAGTCCCTGGTGGCTCACGTGGTAAAGAATCCACCTGCAATACAGGAGATCCAGGTTCAATTCCTTGGTCAGGAAGATCCCCTGGAGAAGGAAATGGCAACTCACTCCAGTATTCTTGCCTAAGAAATCCCATGGACAGAGGAAGCTGGCAGGCTACAGTCCGTGGGGTCGCAAAGAGTCGGACACAACTCAGCGACTCACACACAGACATACACACATCCATTCCTTACAAGAGTTCCTCCCCTCATGAAGGGAGCTTCTTGAGAGGCTGTGTCCGTTCCTCATTTGTTGAATCAATACATGAATGAAAGGGAACCATTTACAAAGACACTTTCCCCCTCCATCACCAGCAATATAAAATATGCAGAGATTCTTACTGCTTTAAACCTTTTTATTTTAAAATAGGATGTTGTATATATCTTTACAATTTTCCTAACTAAAAGGCCCAGGGTTTAAATGTTTTTCTCAAAATCAATGATAAGTCAGTCACCAAAGCTGAAGTCTAGCAGCATAAAAATACGCTGGCATTGGGAGACCAGAGCCCGTCCCCGATGGGACTGAAGGTCTGAGTGACCCTGGACCTCCAACCAGCAGGCTCTGCCAGAAATTTTCCCTAGCACAGGGCCAGTGAGACTACAGCTTCCCTTTCCTCAGCAGCCTGCAGTGCTCACGGCCTTCTTCTCTGATAGGCTGTGACCTCATCTCTATTAATGAATATTTACACTCCACTCCAAGAAGTTTGCTGTTTTAATGCAGAAATGAACATCCTTATACAATGTTCTTTGTATGCTTATGTGAGGATTTCCACAGGGTAAAGTCCTTGAAATGCAATCACCAGATTATAGGGACTACCTGTTTATTTAAATGATTGGTAGATAATGTTCAATTAGTCTCCAAAAAGGCTTTGCCAGTTCATACCCCCGGAGAAGGCAATGGCACCCCACTCCAGTACTCTTGCCTGGAAAATCCCACGGATGGAGGAGCCTGGTAGGCTGCAGTCCATGGGATTGCTAAGAGTCGGACACGACTGAGTGACTTCAATTTCACTTTTCACTTTCCACTTTCAGTCATTGGAGAAGGAAATGGCAACCCACTCCAGTGTTCTTGCCTGGAGAATCCCAGGGACGGGGGAGCCTGGTGGGCTGCCGTCTATGGGATCGCACAGAGTCGGACATGACTGAAGCGACTTAGCAGCAGCAGCAGCAGTTCATACCCCAAAGGTGTCCTTTTGCCCCCTGACCCCACTGGATATCGCTGTCATATTGATTTATCATTTTAAGCTACCAGTGAGGTTAAGCTTTGTTTTCTCCATGCTTAACTGCCCTTTACATTTCCCTTGTGAACTGTTTATTCAAATTCTTTGAGCAGTTGAGTTGGAACTCCAAATATGAAAAGTAAACTTCTAAATTTTATTTTATTACTTAAGTGGGATTTTTAATGTTTAGATCTTTAGTCAATCTGATAACTTTTTTTAAGTTGAAACTCTTAATATTGAATATTTATGGCTGTTTATTTTTTACAAGTAGGAAGTAAAGTTGTCCTTTCCTTATGTGTTTGAGCTATCATCGTTATCATAGATTAAATTCTTATGCACCTGTAAGGCTATTTCCAGACTTCCTGTTCTGTTCCTGCTGACTCTATTTGTCTACTTTTGGCTCTACCCCACGTTGTTTTAATTACTGCCGCTTTAAAACACATGCCTGGTACCCAGTAGGCATTCAACAAATATTTGTTACTCTCTGAATTTACTCTTTTGAATATACTTAAGAATCAATTTGTCAAATTTTTTTTTAAATCCACTGTTTAGTTCTTTTACTTTCAAACTCCTTGAGCAGTTTTATTTTAGGCTATCTTTATTGATAGCATCAGTTCAGTTCAGTTCAGTTCAGTCGCTCAGTCATGTCCGACTCTTTGTGACCCCACGAATTGCAGCACGCCTGGTCTCCCTGTTCATTACCATCTCTCGGAGTTCACTCAGACTCACGTCCATCGAGTCAGTGATGCCATCCAGCCATCTCATCCTCTGTCGTCCCCTTCTCCTCCTGCCCCCAATCCCTCCCAGCATCAGAGTCTTTTCCAATGAGTCAGCTCTTCACATAAGGTGGCCAAAGTACTGGAGTTTCAGCTTTAGCATTGTTCCTTCCAAAGAAATCCCAGGGCTGATCTCCTTCAGAATGGACTGGTTGGATCTCCTTGCAGTCCAAGGGACTCTCAAGAGTCTTCTCCAACACCACAGTTCAAAAGCATCAATTCTTCAGCGCTCAGCCTTCTTCACAGTCCAACTCTCACATCCATACATGACCACAGGAAAAGCCATAGCCTATGTTTTCATTTATTTTTTAAAAAATTATATCTGACAGTATTTTCTTTTAGTTTGCAAGTTTATCCCATTCAGTTATTGTTAAGCAGATAGATTTAGTTGTGTCATCTTTTACAGATTCAGATTGGTTTTTAATACTCTCTCATTTTCCCTCATTTGCTTTCTGGTCTGTGTTTTCTTTGTTGTTTCTCCCTAACCTCCATAATTTGAAAAAGGTATAATTTTTATAAATTAGTCCTTATATTTTTACTTACAGAGAAATATCCTTAAGCCTGTGTAACTCCAAAGTCATTCCTCTTAGAAACCTAGACACCAAGAGAGCAAGACAAAATTTAAATAGAGATAATGAAGATATCCTTTCCTGGAGAAGGAAACGGCAATCCACTCCAATATTCTTGCCTGGAAAATCCCACGGACAGAGGAGCCTGGTGGGCTACAGTCCATGGGGTCGCAAAGAGTCGGACACGACTTAGCGACTAAACCGTAAACCACCAATGAAGATATAAACAATATAGTTAATAAATTTGATCAATTAGATATAAAAGAACCCCACACTGGACAAATAATTCACATTCTTTTTGAGCCAGAAGAACATTTAAATTGGCCATAAAAGAAACTATAATAAATTTCACAGAATCAATATCATATAGACCATGTTATCTGCCCATAATGCACTAAAATTAGAAATTAATAACCAAAGTAGGGCTTAAAAGCATATGCCTTTTGCAATTTTGCTGATTCTGCTGTCTGTTCTTCCCTCTGATCTATTCTGCCTGCTCCTCCCTTGTGGATTGCTTTGTGGCTGAGGGAAACTTGAAATTCGCACTCTGCACAGCAAGTCAGATTCTCTAGCCTCTCCTTGAGGAGCTCATGGACCAGTTTTTTTCATCCAGAACCCATTCAGGTGAGCAGCAGAAACAAAAGGGTTATCTTCTGACTTACCAGGATCCACGATCCTAAGAAGTTTTTAATGGCAACTTCATACACAATCAGTATCTAATCATTTTCCATCCCCATCTCCATGAAAAATGAATAAGCTATAAACACTGTGGTAATTCCCTCCTCCTCTCTTCCTCCACCCCCTACCTTTTAAGCATGTTTTATGATTTTCATTCATCTCTGAAACTGACAAGTAGTATTGAGCATCTACTACATGCCAGGCACTATGGAGGAAGCCGATAGAGGTGGTCCCTACTGTCAGATGCGGTCCCTTCTTTCGTGTAGCTTATGGTCTAGCAGAGAGACAGACAAAAACAAATAGCCACTCAAACCAGTGCAGCACTGTGGACAGCAACGAGAGCCTGTGGTAAGGAGATGCTACCCAGCCAGGGAGGCCAATCAAGGCTAGACTGTATGAAGGACACTGAAATGATATCAACAGAGGAGCAGGAGTTACCTTGGCAAAGAGGAGGGAAGCGTGTGCCAGGTAGAGGAAACAGCAGGTGCAAAGACCCTGTGGCAGGAAGGAGCAGGTAAAATATGAGAGACAGAAAGGGGGCCTGCTTGACTAGGCCACTATGAATCAGGCAGAGATAGGCTGGCACAAAGTCATCTGGGCTTCACTGGCCAGGCTGAGGCTAGCTGCCATTATTCTAAGAGCAATGAGAAGTTACTGTAATTTTTTTGTTTTTTATTTTAACTTTTTATTGTTAAATATAATACAAAATTCAGAAAATCATATAGAGTATATGTCTCATTTAATGAATTGCTATCAAGTAAACATCACAGAGGGTTTCCCAGGTGGTGCTAGTGGTAAAGAACCTGCATGTCAAGGCAGAAGACGTAAGAGACATGGGTTCAATTCCCAGGTCAGGAAGATCCCCTAGAGAAGGGGATGGCAACCCACTCCAGTATTCTTGCCTGGAGAGTCCCATGGACAGAGGAGCCTGGCAGACTATGGTTCACAGGGTCACAAAGAGTTAGACATGACTGCTGTGACTTAGCACATGTACACACAAACATCACAGACGGGAGGAAGCTAAAGAGACACGATGACCAAAGGCAATGTGGGATCCTGGATTGGGTCTTGAACAGAAAAAGTGATGTTAATGGAAAAACTGGTGAACTCTAAAGTCTGTAGTCTAGTTAATGATACTGTACCAAATGCTGGTTTCTTAGTTTGGTCAATGTACCTATAAAATGTTAACATTAATGGAAGCTGGGTTAAGGATAAATGGGAACTCTCTATATTATGTCTGCAACTTTTCGGTAAACTTAAAATTGCCCCCAAAACTGGAAAAAAAAGTTTAAGTTGACAAATTCCAAAAACATCCTGCAATCCAGAAAACAATGTAATTCAAAAAGCTAACCAACTCACATACTTTAAGAATACTTTTCTCCTATTGTTTTTTGCTTTCATTCAACAATGTCTTCACATAACAATGGTTTTGTAATATTTTCTAAAATAGAATAAAAGGTCTCTTTTCCCTCAGACTGTACTACAAAGCTATAGTAATCAAAACAGTATGGTACTGGCACACACACCATTCTGTGTGTGTGTGTAGATCAGTGGAACAGAATGGAGAGCTCAGAGATAAATTCATGCAATTATGGTCAGTTAATCTACAACAAAGGAGGCTAGACTATATAACAGAGAAAAGTTAGTCTTTTCAATAAGTGGTGCTGGGAAAGTGGTACAGATACATATAATAGAATGAAATTATCTTCTCACATCATATGTAAGAAAAACTCAAAATGAATTGAAAACATAAATGTAAGGCAGGAAACCATAAAGCTCCTAAAAGAAAACATAGGCAGAATATTTTTTGACATAAATTATAGCAATATTCTTTTTGACTGTGTCTAAGATAAAAGACCTCTGCATGGGGTAGCTCCTCCTGGCTGCCGCCCCTGACCCCGAATCTATTTCTGCTTTATTGACTATGCCAAAGCCTTTGACTGTGTGCATCACAATAAACTGTGGAAAATTCTTCAAGAGAAGGGAATACCAGACCACCTGACCTGCCTCTTGAGAAACCTGTATGCAGGTCAGGAAGCAACAGTTAGAACTGGACATGGAACAACAGACTGGTTCCAAATAGGAAAAGGAGTACATCAAGGCTATAGAATTGATGCTTTTGAACTGTGGTATTGGAGAGGACTCTTGAGAGTCCCTTGGACTGCAAGGAGATCCAACCAGTCCATTCTAAAGGAGATCAGCCCTGGGATTTCTTTGGAAGGAATGATGCTAAAGCTGAAACTCCAGTACTTTGGCCACTTCATGTGAAGAGTTGACTCATTGGAAAAGACTCTGATGCTGGGAGGGATTGGGGGCAGGAGGAGAAGGGGACGACAGAGGATGAGATAGCTGGATGGCATCACCGACTCAATGGACATGAGTTTGAGTGAACTCCAGGAGTTGGTGATGGACAAGGAGGCCTGGCGTGTTGCGATTTGTGGGGTCGCAAAGAGTTGGACATGATTGAGCAACTGAACTGAACTGAAGATAAAGGAACTAAAAACAAAAATAAATAAATGGGACCTAATTAAAACATTCTGCACAGCAAAGGAAACCACCAAAAAAACAAAAAGATAACCTACTGAATGGGAGGAAATATTTGCAAATGATATGACTGATAAGGGGTTAATATACAAAATACACAAGCAGATCATACAACTCAACATCAATAACAACAGACAACCTGATTAAAAAACGAGCAGAAGACCTGAACATTTCTCCAAAGAGGATATACAGATGACCAACAGCCACATGAGAAGATGTACAATGCTGTTATCAAAGGGAAATGTAAATCAAAGCCACAATGAGATATCACCTGTCAGAAAGGCTATCATCAGAAAGAGCACAAAAAATAAATGTCTGTAAGAATGTGGGGCAAAGGCAACCTTTGTACACTACTGGTGAGAATGTAAATTGGTGCAGCTACTGTGGAAACCAGAATGGAGCTTCCTAAAAAACTGAAAACAGAACTACCCTCATCCAGCAATTCTACTCCTTGCTCTGTATCTGAAGAAAATAAAAACATTAATTTGAAAAGCTATATGAACCCCTCAATGTTCATAGCAGCATATTTACAATGGCCAAGATACAGAAGCAACCTAAGTATTCAATAACAGATGAATGTGTAACAATATTGTGCTTCCCCGGTGGCTCAGGAGTAAAGAATCTGCCTGGAGTGCAGGAGACACAGGTTTGATTCCTGAGTCAAGATCCCCCGGAGGAAGTCATAGCAACCCACTCCAGTATTCTCGCCTGAAGAATCCCATCGACAGAGGAGCCTGGTAGGTTACAGTCCATAAGGCAGCAAAGCATCAGACATGACTAAATTGATTACACACACACACACTGGAATATTATTCAGCCCTAAAGAAGAATGAAAACTTGCCATTTGCAAAAACATGGATAGACATAGAGGATATTACGCTTAGTGAAAAGTCAGACAGAGGGAGACAAATACTGTATGTTATAATTTATATGTGGAATCTAAAAATACAGCAAACCAGTGAATATAAAAAAGTATAAAAAATATTAAAAAAAATACAAAAAAAAGAAACATTCAGTTACAGAGATCAAGCTAGTGGTTACCAGAGAGGAAAGGGAAGGGGGATGGGCAAGATAGGAGTAGAGGATTAAGAGGTACAAACTGCAGTGTATAAAATAAGCTACAAAGATATATTGTACAGCAGAGGGAATATAGCCAATATTTTACAATAACTATAAATGGAGTATAAACTTTAAAAATTGTGACTCACTATGCTGATGCTGCGATTCATGGGGTCGCAAAGAGTCGGACACGACTGAGCGACTGAACTGAACTGAACTGATGCTATATACCTGAAATTTATTTAATCTTATAAATCAACTATATCTCAATAAAAATAATTTTTAAAAGGCAATTTCTTCAAATAACAGGTAAAACTAAAACCTAGTGTTTAGGGATCACACTTGGGGGATGAATTAGACAAGGATGTGCACAGTTTAGGTCCACTCAAGGAAGGACATGTCTCCTAAGTTTCCTCCCGTCTCTGATGATTATCATGACCTTGACACTTGCGAAGGGTACTGCTCAGATATTTTGAAGGATGTCCCTCAATTTGTATTTGCCTGTTGTTTTTCTCTTGTTAGAAAGCAGCTATGAGTCTTTATTTTTTAAAAAAATTGGAATATAGTTGATTTACAATGCTGTACATTAGTTTCAGATGTACAGCAAAGTGAATCTGTTATATGTATACATATACCAATTCTTTCAGATTCTTTTTCGAAATAGGCCATTACAGAGTATTCAGTAGAGCTTCCTGTTCTATGGGCTTCCCTGGCGGTTCAGGTGATAAAGAGTCTGCCTGCAGTGCTGGAAACTGGGATTTGATTCCTGGGTCTGGATCCCCTGGAGAAGGGAATGGCAACCCACGCCAGTATTCTTGTCTGGAAAATCTCATGGACGGAGGAGCCTGACAGGCTACAGTCCATGAGGTCGCAAAGAGTCAGACACGACTGAGCGACTGCACTTTCTTTCACTTTCCTGTTCTATACCATAGGTTCTTATTAGCTGTCTATCTTATATATGGTAGTGTGTATGTGTAAATCCCAGTCTTCCAATTTATCCTTCCCTGCCCCATCTTTGCCCCTGGTAACCATAAGTTTATTTTGCATACCTGTAACTCTATTTCTGTTTTGTATATAAGTTCATTCATAGCCTTTTAAAATTAGATTCCACATATAAGCAATATTATATGACCCTTGTCTTTATCTGACTTCCTTCACTCAGTATGACAATCTCTAGGTCCATCCAGGTTGCTGCAAATGACATTATTTTGACCTTTCTAATGGCTGAGTAATATTCCACTACATATATGTACCTATCTTTTTTATCCATTCCTTTGTTGATGGACATTTGGTTGCTTCCATGTTTTGGCTATTGTAAATAGTGCTTCAGTGAATATTGGCATGCAGGTATTGTTGAAATATGGTATTCTCTAGATATATGCACAGGAGTGGGATTCTTGGATCATATGGTAGCTCTATTTTTAATTTTTCAAGGAACTTCCACACTGTTCTCCATAGTGGCTGTAGCAGTTTACATTCCCACCTACAGGGCAGGAGGGCTATGAGTTTTTATAATATAAAGGCACACAGATGAAATGCCCTTATTGCACTGTACATCTGCTAATCAATATGATTTATCACTGAATATGATATGATTTTCACTGAAAGTGAAAAAGGAGAGTGAAAAAGTTGGCTTAAAGCTCAACATTCAGAAAACTAAGATCATGGCATACGGTCCCATCCCTTCATGGCAAATAGATGGGGAAACAGTGGAAACAACAACAGACTTTCTTTTTCTGGGCTCCAAAATCACTGCAGATGGTGATTGCAGCCATGAAATTAAAAGATGCTTACTCCTTGGAAGGAAAGTTATGACCAACCTAGATAGCATATTCAAAAGCAGAGACATTACTTTGTCAACAAAGGTCCGTCTAGTCAAGGCTATGGTTTTTCCAGTGGTCATGTATGGATGTGAGAGTTGGACTGTAAAGAAAGCTGAGCGTCAAAGAATTGATGCTTTTGAACAGTGGTGTTGGAGAAGACTCTTGAGAGTCCCTTGGACTGCAAGGAGATCCAACCAGTCCATCCTAAAGGAGATCAGTCCTGGGTGTTCATTGGAAGGACTGATGTTGAAGCTGAAACTCCAATACTTTGGCCACCTGATGCGAAGAGCTGACTCATTTGAAAAGACCCTGATGCTGGGAAAGACTGAAGGCAGGAGGAGAAGGGGATGACAGAAGATGAGATAGTTGGATGGCATCACCCACTCAACGGACATGGATTTGGGCGGACTCTGGGAGTTGGTGATGGTCAGGGAGGCCTGGCATACTGTGGTTCATGGGGTCGTGAAGAGTCGGACATGACTGAGCGACTGAACTGAACTGAACTGATGTTAATCTAGATCACTTGATTAAGGTGGTGTCTGTCAGGTTTTGTCACTGTAAAATTTCTAATTTTCATACTCTGTTCTTTGAAGGTGAGTCTCTTGAGTCCAATCACGCCCAAGGAGAGGTGAATTACGTTCCACTTCTTGGAGAAGCAGTATCTGTTAGAATTCTTGGACTTCCTTTGTGGTCCAGTGGTTAAGAATCTGCTTGTCAATGCAGGGGACACAGGTTCAATCCCTGGTCTTGCAAGTTTCCACCTGCTGCAACTAAGCCTGTGTTAGACAACTACTGATCCTGCCCTCTAGCCTTTGAGCCGCAACTACTGAAGCCCTTGGACCCTAGAGCCTCTGCTCAGCAACAAGAGAAGCCACCGCAAACAGAAGCCTAGACAATGCAAATAGAGAGTAGCCTCCACTAGTTGCAACTAGAGAAAAAGCCCAAGTATAGTAATGTAGACCTAGAAAAGCCAAAAATAAATACATAAAAAATTAAAAAAATTATTCGATCTCTTATTTATTCAATCATTTATTCATATAACTTTAGGTTTATGGGTTATAATCCAACACTATTGTGACATATTTCATTGCTCAAATTACTCCAGCTCTGGCCACCGGGAGTTCCTTCAGGTTGGTGGCTGTGCTCTTTTGACACTATCCCTCCGCTCTTTTCTTCCTGGGGACTTCCTTGTTTTCTGGCATTACAAAATCATACAAGCCCGTCTCGTATTATCCCTGCCCTAGTCCTAGAATCAGCCATTTCTCCAAGGATCTTGGTTCTTTTTCACTGGTGAATGGTGTTTAGAAGCCACAATCTGGGTGCTGGATGTACTCACTGCTAAGGGAGGGGGCGGTATTTACTCATTTTTAAAAATGTATTTTTCAAGTTTCTGGGTTCTTCCTCTAGCTCTTTTTTCCTTGCAATTTATTTTTCTAAAAAAAAAAAAAAAAAAAATTGTCCTGTAATTTCCCACAGTTTGGATTTTATTGGTTACGTCCCTGAGTTGTTGTTCAACATTTTTTCTCTGTCCCATATATGTTTCCTGTAAATTTGTAGTTGGATCTATAGGCATGAGCAGATTCTGGCTAGATTTTGGGGGCAAGACTGCCTCATAAGTGGTGTATGGTTCTTCCATCAGGAGGTGCATAATTCCTGGTTATCTATTTTTTGGTGAGATGTCAATACCCATGGACAATCATTGCCCAGATCCACTCATTCTTTCAAGGCTGCCAGGTAGTGATCTTCCACTTCAGTCATTCCTCCTTCATTCATTTGTGGGAACACACAAAAATTCATTTCATTCTATTAAAAAAATATTCTCCTCATCTACTATTCTGTTACCTCATGTTGCAGTTCATATAGAAGGGGAGGCTTTTTCCCCTTTATTTAGCAGCAGTTTTTAAAAATAAAGTGTTGGCTCCTCTGACATCCTGTCACTCCACTGGTTGCCAGGGTTTGCTTGGCTGATGTGGCTGGGTTGGTGGGTGTCCCGTTCCTCCCTCACAGTTCTGTGTATGTGTTTCCTGAAGCTGCATGCTCAAGTCAGAGAGGATGACCTTCCCCCAGGATGGTTTTTCGGATAAGGGTAAATTAGTAGCTGTGCTCTCCTACTAGAACCTCCAAACAAGTTCCTTAGTATTTTCTAATGATGACAAATCATTATGAGATCATTAAATATATTTTATGTATTTCAATGCATTGATTTATTATCCCTTTGATGCCCTATTTGTTGCACTTTGGGCCACTGAAAGCCTCTCAAGCCGGCTCCTGAGTCCTTGTCTGACACAATACCAGTAGTCCTTGGCAGTTTCTTCCAATACGGTATTGAGTAAGCAGGCAGGAGGCAGGCACCCTACGCAGCTCCCAGGTCTTGTGGGAACACCTCTGTTTAGTTTCACCCTTAGAGAGGATGTCACACCTTCTAGGTTTCTGGCGAGGGCCTTGAGAGAGTCACCAAGAGAGGGATTACACAGATGGAATTGGTGGCGATGGTGGGGAGACGATGAGTTCAACTTTTAACTGTGTTATGGGCTAAATTTTGACACCCCCCGCCCCCTGCTCCTCCTGCCAATTCCTTTGTCCTAACCCCCAGTATCTCATATTATGACCGTATTTGGAGACAGGGCCTTTGAAGAGGTCCTTGCTCAGTCACTTCAGTCATGTCCGACTCTCTGTGACCAGGCTTCCCTGTCCATGGGATTCTCCAGGCAAGAATACTGGAGTGGGTTGCCATTTCCTTCTCCAGTGATAAAGTATGAAGTGAGTGAAGTGAAGTCGCTCAGTCGTGTCTGACTCTTTGCGACCCCATGGACTACCAGGGCCTACCAGGCTCCTCTGTCCATGGGATTTTCCAGGCAAGAGTACTGGAGTGGGCTGCCACTTCCTTCTCCATTTGAAGAGGTAATTAAGGTAAAATATGGTTATATTAGTGGGCCTTAATCCAGTAGGATGAAGCACAAGCTGGAATCAAGATTGCCCAGAGAAATATCAATAACCTCAGATATGCAAATGACACCACCCTTATGTCAGAAAGTGAAGAGGAACTCAAAAGCCTCTTGATGAAAGTGAAAGAGGAGAGTGAAAAACTGGCTTAAAACTCAACCTTCAAAAAACTAAGACCATGGCATCCAGTCCCATCACTTCATGGCAGATAGATGGGTAAACAATGGAAACAGGGACAGACTTTATTTTCTTGGGCTCCAAAATCACTGCAGATGGTGACTGCAGCCATGAAATTAAAAGATGCTTGCTCCATGGAAGAAAAGCTATGAGTGGCCTAGATAGCATAATAAAATGCAGAGACATTGCTTTGCTGACAAAGGTCCATCTAGTCAAAGCTATGGTTTTTCCAGTAGTCATGTATGGATGTGAGAGTTGGACTGTGAAGAAGGCTGTGCTGCTGGAGAAGACTGTTGAGAGTCTCCTGGACTGCAAGAAGATCAAATCAATCAATCCTAAAGGAAATCAGTCTTGAATATTCACTGGAAGTTGAAGTTGCATATTCAATATTCATCCAAGTTGAATATTTATGCTGAAGTTGAAGCTCCAATAGTTTGGCCTCCTAATGTGAAGAACAGACTGAATGGAAAAGACCCTGATGCTGGGAAAGATTGAAGGCAGAAGGAGAAGGGGACAACAGAGGATGAGATGGTCACCAACCTGATTGACATGAGTTTAAGCAAGCTCTGAGAGTTGGTGATGGACAGGGAAGCCTGGTGTGCCACAGTCAATGGGGTCGCAGAGTCGGCCATGACTGAGCAGCTGAACTGAACTGAATCCAGCAGGATTGGTATCCTTTATAAGAACAGAAGATTAGGACAGGGACAACACCTAGGCCAGGGAAAAACCATGTGAGGAGGAAGCAAGAAGACCATCGCCAGCAAGCCAAGAAGCAAGGCCTCAGAAGAAACCAAATTTGCCAACAACTTGACCTTGGACTTCTAGCTTCCAGAATTGACTGAGAAAAATCAATTTGTGTTGTTTAAGCCACCCAGGCTGTGGTATTTTGTTATGGTAGCCCTAGAAAATGAATACAAACTTGTTGAGTGAGAGGTATTTGGGGGATGTTTCGCAGCATTCACAAGGGTGGGCTCAGGGCTCAGGAAAGAGGACTGGCGTGGAAGCAGAAATATGGGACCTAGGGACAAACACAGGGTGGATAAACCCATGTGGGGGGAAGTGAATCTCCAGGGACAGCCTGAGGAGTAGAAAGGGAAGAGAGCTGGGAAATAAACCCACGTAAGGAAATGGGGGAAAGGGACGACCCTGGTGGTCCAGCAGTTATGAATCCCCTTGGTGATCCGGGGTTAAGAATCCCCTGCCCTGCAGCAGACGTGGGTTTGGTCCCTGGACAGGGAACTAAGATCCCGCATTCTGTGAGGCAACTAAGCCCGCGTGCCACAGCCATTGAGCCTGAGCTCTAGAGTCCATGAGCTGCACCTACTGAAGCCCGTGTTCCCGAGAACTCATGCGCCACAACAAGAGAAGCCACCACAACGAGAAACCTGCGCACCATTCCTGGAGAGTAGCCCCTGCACACCCCAACTAGAGAAAAGCCCTCACGCAACGAAAGCTCAGCGAAGCCAAAAATAAATAAAAAGAAATGGAGGAAGGAAGAGTGGAGGGAGAGGCAGGAGCAAAAGCCTAAAAACAGGCCCAGAGGCAGAAAGTGGGGTTAAGGGAGTTGGAGGCGGGAATGGTTAGCTACTGAATGCCAGAGAGAGGTCAAGTAAAAGGGCTGAAGGAGAGTCCTGGGATGCTGCAATCATAGATGGGGTGGGAGCCTGGAGAGCCGGGCTGCTGTGGTTCAGGGTAGGAAGGGGGAAGGAGATTAAGGTAAATCATCTTCAGGAAGCCTGACAGAAAGGACGTGGTACAGACTGATAGAGGGATTTGTTGTTTTCTGTTGTGTTTATTAGCAGTGACTTGAGCATGTGTTATATGATGAGATGAAGGAGCCAGTGGATATGAAATAAACAAATGAAGAGATGGAACCCTGGACCATTCCTAGGCAGAAAGAGGAGCATTAAGCACACAGGAACACCTATTTCTCTGAGAAAGGAAGAATGCAGGTGGCGATAGGTTTGGAGGTTTGGGGTAGGAATCTGGGGATGAATATTCATGCACTTTTTTTTATGTAGGATGTATGCTTTCACTTCTCTTGGGCATATTTCTAGGAGTGAAATTGCTAGGTGATATGGTAGCTCCCATGTTTAACAATGTAACTGCCAAACTTTTCCAAAGCAGCGGTACCATTTTATACTCCCACCAGCAATGTATGAGGGTTCCAGGGTCTCCACATCCTGATAACGCTTGTTATCATCTGTCTTTTTAAAATAGATCCATTCTAGAGGGAGTGAAGTGGTACTTCATTGTGGGTTTTTTAAGCTTTGAGGGGACCTATAGTTAATTGATTTTTGGCTGTGCTGGGTCTTCAGTGCTGCGCACGGGCTGTCTCTAGCTGCGGTGCTGGCTTATTGCAGTGGCTGTTCTTGTTGTGGGGCACAGGGTCTAGGGCATGGGAGCTTCAGTAACTGCGGCACGTGGGCTCAGGAGTGGCGGCTCACAGGCTCTGGGGCACAGGCTCAATAGTTGTGGCACATGGGCTTAGTTCTCCTGAGTCATGAGGAATCTTCCCCGTCCAGGGACTGAACCTGTGTCTCCTGCTTTGGCAGGCAGATTCTTAACCACTGGACCGCCAAGGAAACTTTTCATTGTGGCTTTGATTTATATCTCCTTAATGGCTAATATTTTGATATCTTTTCACATATGTATTGGCTATTTGCAAATCTTCTTTAGGGATATATCTATTCAAATCATTTGCCCATTTAAAAACGGGGTTATTTGTCTCTATTGTTGAATGGTAAGAGTTCTTTAAATATTCTGTATGAGTGTACATGCTAAGTTATTTTAGTCATGTCCGACTCTGTATGACCCTATGGACTGCAACCCACTACGCTCCTCTATCCACAGGATTCTCCAGGCAAGAATACTGGAGTGTGGGGTTTCCCTGGTGGCTCAGTGGTGGAGAATCCACCTTCCAATGCAGGGGACACGGGTTCGATCCCTGATCCCAAAAGATCCCACATGCTGCAGAGCAGCTAAGCCCATGAGCCACAACTACTGAGCCTGTGCTCTAGAGCCCAGGAGCCTCAACTACGGAGCCTTAGAGCCTGTGCTCTGCAACAGAAGCCATGAGAAGCTTCTCATCGCAATGAGAAGCCTGCACACCACAAACAGAAAGTAACCCCCTGTTGACCACAACTAGAGAAAAGCTCATAGAGCAATGAAGACCCAGCATAGCCAAATAAATAAATAAAATTATATATATATATATTTAAAAAAAAGAATACTGGAGTGGGTTGCCATTTTCTTCTCCAAAATATTCTGGATACTAGTACCTTATCAGATATTATGATTTAAAAATATCTTCTCTCAACCCATTCGTTGTCCTTCTACTTTCTTGATGATGTTCTTCAAAGGACGAGTTTTTAATTTTGATGAAGTGTAGTTTATCTATTTTTTTCTTTGGTTGTTTGTGCTTTTGGTGTTGTATCTAAGAAGGCTTTGCCTAACCCAAGGTCATGAATATTTACTTCTACGTTTTCTTCTAAAAGTTTTATAGGTTTAGTGCTTAGATTTAGATCCATTTTAGGTTAACTTTTGTGTATGGTGTAGGGAAGGGGTCCAACTTAATTCTTTTGTATGCAAATATCCAGCTGTCCTAACACCATTTGTTGAAAAGACTATTCTTTCTCCATGAAATGGTCTTGGAATCTTTACTGAAAAATCAGTCGGACATGAATGTAAGGGTGTATTTTTGGAATCTCAATTCTATTCCACTGATCTATGTCTATCCTTATGTATCTTATTGTCTTGATTTGTAGAAAGTTTTGAAATCGGGACATGTTAGTCCTCCAACTTTGTTTTTTGTTTTCAAGATTTGTTTAGCTATTCTGGGTCCTTCGCATTTCCATATGATTTCCTGGATCAGCTTGTCAATTTCTGCAAAAAAATGGCAGCTGGGATATTGATGGGGAATGTCTTGAATCTGCAGACCAATTTGGGGTGTACTGGCATCTTAACAATATTGTCTTCCAATTTATGAACACGAGATGTCTTTTAATTAGGTCTTTGTTAATTTCTTTCAGTGATGTTTTGTAGTTTACAGTGTGTAAATCTTACACGTCTTTTGTTATGTCCTATTTGTTTCTAAGCATTTTATTCTTTTTGATACTCATAAATGGAATTATTTTAATTTTATTTAAAAATTTTCATTGCTAGTATGTAGAAAGTTGATTTTAATATATTGATCTTGTATCCTGTACCCATTTATTAATTCTAATTGTTTCTTATGATTTTCTGTTTACAAGGTCGTCTAATCTGTAAATAGATAGTTTTATTCTTCCTTTCCAATCTAGTTTTATTTTGTTTTCTTGCCTAATTGCCCGAGCTAGAACCTCCAGCACAATGTTAAACAGAAGTCAGGAGTATGGCTATTGTTTGAAAAGATGTCATTTTTTCTCATAACAATTTCTCTTATAATTCTAAAAAGAATCAGAGCTCATGTGAATGAACACACAGGTGAGAGCAGCTATAAAAAGAGAAACGAGTGAAGATTTTCCCTTCTGCTATAGTAAAGCATTTAAAAGACAACAATAATCAAAATGGAATAGCACTGACAGAAAGATATAAATCTCAGTGGATTAGAGTAAAAAGTTCAGACTCTGTATATATAAGAACAAGAAAACCAATGGCAAAGGGACAGGGTTTTTTAGTAAGTATTGGGAAACTTGGATAGCTGTTGGGGAAGACAGAGTTACATTTTCACCTCAAATCATTCATCAAAATAGTTTCTAGAAGAAATTAAAGAGAATGAAGGAAGAAAGAAAAAGCCAAACAATTTAAAAACTAGAAAAAGTATGAATGGATATTATTGGACCTACGAGTGTGGAAAAACGTAAGCTTGAAATATTAGAAGAAATTCAAGGATTTGACTCCATAACATATGTCAAAACATATTTGCAATAAATAAAAAAGGCAAAGTATTGTTATTCCTAACACAGACAGGGTTAATATAAATTAGTAAGTTAAGGCTTCAAAGAAAAATGGGCATAGAAAAGAGATAATTCAAAAATAAACTTAATAAAAGGGGAAATACAGAGGAGTAATAACTGAAAAAAATGTTCAATCTCACTGGCAATCAAAGAACTGCAAAGGGAACAACAAGAAGGTACTACCTTTAGCTTTCTCAGCAAAGATATCTAAGGTGTTACTCATCACTGCTTCGGGTATGTTGAGCTAGCTCTCATACTAAGCTTATGAATTTTTAGATATATTATTAGGCCCATTTTATAATGTGGAGACTGAGATTCTGGGGCTCAGTATTTTGCCCAAGCTTATACCGCTAATAAGTGGTGGCACCAGGATTTAAACCCAGGCTGGGTGACTCTGCTATAGTAAAGTGAAAGTGAAGTCGCTCAGTCGTGTCCAGCTCTTTGTGACCCCATGTACTGTAGCCTACCAGGCTCCTCCGTCTATGGGATTTTCCAGGCAAGAATACTGGAGTGGGTTGCCATTTCCTTCTCCAGATCTTCCCCACCCAGGGATCAAACCTGGGTCACCCGCATTGTAGACAGATGCTTTACCGTCTGAGCCACCAGGGAAGTCAATTATAGTAAAGGCCCTTTAAAATGTGGGAGGGAGAGGTGAAGGACAGGGAGAAATGTAGCTTGAAGAGCCGGGCAAATGCATTTTATACTGCCTGCACGGAAGGGTTATGATATTGCACAGGGAAGCAATGAGTGGAAATTACATAAAAGGACCACTGTTTCAAAGCAAGAACTGTCCCGAATGGACTAGAGAGGCCCAGGAAGGCAGAGAACACACCCAGCCCTGGGGAAGAAGAGGAAGCAGGAGGGGTCTCTCTTTCACCCTCACATAAGACTGCAGTGGGTGGTCTCATCTCCTAGAGCAGAAAACACCTCTAGGCGGCCAAGACCTCAATGTTTTCAGAGCTTCTGCTCTTTTCTCAACTGCAAACAGCTAGTAGAGCCCACCTCTTCTCTTAGGGCCAAGTGGCCTGCAGTGGAGACCTTTCTGACTTCACTGCCCTCTTGCAGCTGCAATCCCAGGCTAGCAGGAAGCCTGAGCTTGCCAAATTATGAGGGCCAGGGCAGGAGGAAGGAGGGAGCAGCCCATCTTTTGTTCTCTTTTGCCCTTTCCTGGAGCCTTACTACTCCATGGGGGAGGGGGAGGGAAGTGGGTGGACGGAGCCAGTCCTGTCCTGTTGGAGAGCTAAGAAAACACATGAAAGAGAGCCATTAAAGGACAATGACAAGCATATGCTAGTCACGGCCCGGCAAAGATACCTTCATTTGCAAAGCCCCCGGGGAGTTCATTCTTAAAGTGGGGCTTCATCCAGACTCTTAACCTTGGGCAAGCCTGTTTGACCTTTTTTTATACCTCAGTTTCTTCATCTGTAAAATGGGTATGACAACACTTCCTGCTTTATTGACTTCAAATGATGTAGTAGGCTTAGGGCAGGTAACACAGGCAGTAGAGTCACTTGGACCTGAGCCCAAGTCCAGTCTGCAATTTTCCGGTTACAAACTTGGGGAAAATCACCCAAGCTTTCGCTGCTTTAGCTTCCTCGTCCATGAAGATGAAGTAGCAATTTGTTGTTGCTGTTTAGTTGCCAAGTCGTATCCGACTCTTTGCAACCCTATGGGTTGTAGCCCGCCGCCATTCTCTTCTGTCCATGCGATTTCCTAGGCAAGAACAGTGGAGTAGGTTGCCATGATCTCCAGGGGATTTTCCCAACCCAGGGATTGAACCCACATCTCCTGAATTGTAGCTGGAGTCTTTGCAGCTGAGCCACCTGGGAAGGCCAAAGGTAGCAATAGTATTTGCTTTAAAGGGTTGTCTTCAAAGGTAAACGAAAAAGTACACTTAAAGCAAATGGTAGAACAAGGACTCAAGAGTGCCCAGGTTTAACCATTACACTATAATTCCCTCACAACTGTAATGCATATAAAACAACATATACTGTAAAGACTGGAAAGAAATTCAACAAGTTGTTAACAGTGCTTATTTCTGAACAGTGAGATCCTAATCTATTTTTTCCTTCTTTATATTTTTCTGTATTTTTCAAATAAATTTTATAATCAGAAGGAAGCTATATATGATGTTCAGATGCTTTGAGATCATTTGTGATGGTCTCTATCATGTAATCTCAGCAACTGCTTAAAGTAGGAATCATTATCCCCATCTTGTAGGTCAGGAAACAAGGCTGAGAGACGTTAGAGAGCTGGCTTAACCTTCAGGTCTTACTGTTGATAAGTGGCAGAGAGCCACGATCCATAGGCAGAGGTGGCTGTCTCCAAAGCTAGGTGCTGTCCACAGGGATGCTGGGCTGTGGGGCTCAGAGTACACTCCTTCACCCCATTTTGATCATAGGTGAGGTGGAAGGATTGAGCCCTGGTGCATAATATGCTCCCATGGGTCTCATGTACCTGGTTTACAACCATATTCCTGGTAGAGGACATAGCCTGGAAAAGTAGGGATTCTGGCATCCTTCTTTCACAGCATAAAACATCAAGAAGTACTGTGGAGTCTCCCCAAGAAGACATAAAGATTTCCACTATCAAAGTCTGCAATGCAGGAGACCTGGGTTGATCGCTGAGTTGGGAAGATCCCTTGGACAAGGAAATGGCAACCCACTCCAGTATTCTTGCCTGGAGAATTCCATGGACAGAGGAGCCTGGTGAGTCCACTAGGTCGCAAAGAGTCGGACACAACTGAGTGACTTGCACTTCACTTCACTATCAAAGTATCCATTAGAGGAACAACAACAGCAAAAGCCTAACTACAACACATAAGATTGAGAGAGAAAAGTGGGCAGGAGCTAAATCATTATCTGTCATAGCAGGAAGAGAATAGATAGTGACCAGTCCTGATAAATCTAGATGGTTACATACTTATACATACTTACACTTACATAGTTATATGTAAGCATGTAGAAATGGCGAGGTAACCACCAAGCCCAAAATTAACCCTGGAATGAGGGGTGGGAAGGAAATTTTTTGCTTTCCATCATAAGCATTTCTGTCCTATTTTTCTTTAAGCTCTGTGTTTCATATATATTTTTTAAAATACGATTTTTAATACAGGATCTGAAACTAAAACAACAAAAACGACTGTGAGGTCATCTGTGTGGATTCACATCCCACTTCTTCCAGTTATGAATCATGGCAGGTTAACCTCTCTAAGCTGCAATTTTATCTTCCTGAAAATAAGGATTAAAAACCATACTCACCCCACAGGGCTGCTTTGGGGACAAAATGAGGTAACATATGTAAAACATATGGGCCAGCACTGGCCGAAATTCAGCATCTGCAATTATTAACCACTGTTGTCATTATCAATAATAAACCAACCATGCAAGTAATACCAAGGGCTTTGCACAGAGTAGGCACTTAATGGATATAAGGAATTGTTTAAAACCTCCACCAGAGCCTGTAATTTTCCCCAACTCGGGACGCATGAGCCCCAGCGGTCCGAGTGAACACTTAAATATTGATGTGGTTACTCATTTATTCATCTCTGCTCTCCGCCGCAGTGGACGCTGAGGGCGAGCTCCTTGGACTCCCTCGCCGGGTTCTTGCTGCATACTTGGTCCCTCCCGCGCGTAGAAGTGGGAGACAGCGGCAGCTCACCCGCTTTTGGGTTGCTGACCCGGGACCATCACGCGGCGTAGCGTGAATCGCCTCTGGTTTCACGCGGGGAACTTCCCCGGCAAGGGCAGGCTGGAGGAAAAACCAAAGGGGCAGCCAGGGTCCGCATGGCTCCCACTTGCCAGCGCCAAGGGGATGGCCATCCAGGGGAGGGGTGGGGCGGAGCAGTTTTAGGGCGAGGGCTTTCCGGAGCAGGGACGTCTTGAAGGAAGACTTGGGATTGGCCGGGAGGCGCGGAGCGGGCATTTCAGACCCGGCCGCGGGTGCGGCGCGGCCCCCAGGCGAGGCAGGGTTTCCCGGGCGCCCCCAGTTGGGGGCGGTACCGACGCGGGAGCCCCGCCCCCTCCTCTGCGGAGGCCGCGCGCCCCGCCCACGGCCCGCGCGGCACCCGGCTGACCTCTAGCTCGCGGTTGGTCTGCGGCGGCCGGGGCGAGGGCGTGGCGGCCACCGTCCCCCGGCTCTGCCGCACTGTCGCGCGGGTCCGGATCCCGGTCGCTAGTCGCGGGTCGCCGGCCGCGGGGCGGGGCGGGAGGCGGGGCGCTGACGTCGCGGCGCGGCCGGCGGCCGGGAAGGCGGGGAGGCGGCGGCCGGCTCGGCCCAGCCTGGCCCGGCCCAACCCGCAGCTGCGGCGGCACTCCGAGCCGGCTCCTGGCCACCCTCCGCCGCTGTCCAGTTTCTTACTTGGTCCGGGTGTCTGCGGTCCTGGTTCGGCCAGGCCTCGCCCGCCGCCGCTTCCCCCACTATGGCCCTGGTGCGGGGCGCCGAGCCGGCGGCGGGGCCCTCCCGCTGGCTACCCACGCACGTCCAGGTGACGGTGCTGCGGGCCCGCGGGTTGCGGGGCAAGAGCTCTGGCGCGGGCAGCACCAGCGACGCGTACACGGTGATCCAGGTGGGCCGCGAGAAGTACAGCACGTCGGTGGTGGAGAAGACGCCGGGATGTCCCGAGTGGCGCGAGGAGTGCTCCTTCGAGCTGCCGCCCGGCGCCCTGGACGGCCTGCTACGGGCGCAGGAGGCCGATGCGGGCCCGGCGCCCTGGGCCGCGGGCTCAGCCGCCGCCTGCCAGCTGGTGCTCACCACCATGCACCGTTCGCTCATCGGCGTCGACAAATTCCTGGGCCAGGCCACGGTGGCGCTGGATGAGGTCTTCGGCGCAGGCCGCGCCCAGCACACTCAGTGAGTGCGGGGCGCGGGGGAGCAGAAACGGTTAAAGGCCTCGCGGGGCGGGACTGGGGGATGCAGGACCCTACACCTTGGCGGGGGCGGTGCGCCCTTTTGCCTGGCGTTCAAGGGCATAAACCGACAAGTTGGTTCTTCACATATAGGGCCTCCTTCCGGCCCCCAAGTATGCTTTCGGCTGTGTTTGGCTGCTGGCAGATCTTTGGGAGGCCTGGGGGGTTGAGAACGGTGGTCTACTGTTAGGAGTAGATTGTCAAGTTAGGAGTGGGATCCAGAGACTCTTGGGCTGTGGGAACCTCAAGAAGGAAAATCTGGGGGCCATTCCTAGGGCCTCTGGGCCTGCCCCACTTTCTTCGAAGGGGAGGGTAACTGCCTGCGGACGCCTGTTCCACACCAGGCCCGCAGGGAAGTGGAGAGGCGCTGCCTCGCCCTGTGAGAGGAGGGCAGCGATTGAACGGAGGTGCCACACCAGATCTAGAGGCTGCAGAGGGCATCTGCTGCTTCCTGGCACTCGGATGCCCTCTGCTGCTTAGAGACGCCCCAAAGCCTACTCTTCAGTGTCCCTGGTGGGAGAACAGGAGGACCTCTAAGAAGGAAGCGCATTAGTTAGGCTTCAGGTGTCCTGCCTGAGGTGGAGGCAGCGTGAGCTTGAGGCTCAGCAGGAGATGGTCTCCCAGTCACTTACACCTAGAAAGGCCAATGGGTTACTGTTTTTTTTTTTTCTTTAATCATTTGTTTTGGCAGCATTTAACTTTCCCTGTGTTAAGATCAAGGCTTCAGACTTGGAGCCTCATTTCCTGTTTTGGGCTTGGGCAGGATCTGGAGGCCTGATAACTAGCCGTGGGTCTCTCAGATAGTTAACTGGGGTGATGCCACCCATAGGTCCCATGACCTCTGGATGGGGAGCGTAAGGGGTTGGGGGTCAGGGGTCCCATGGCTCCTGGATGAGGAGGGTAAGGGGTTGGGACAGGTGCTGGAAAGGTTTGCCCAAGTGAAATGGCATCCAACTGAGTCAGTCTAGGAAGGCTTGCTGGAGAAGGATGAGCCTGGTACAGACTCAGATGAAAACAGGATTTGGACAGAAAAGATCTGACCTTGAGCGCTTTAAAAACATGGGTACAGAAGGCCTTCAAGGCTTGTTGTGGCTTTGGTGGGAAACCAGTTAGTACAGGGCAGGTTTGGGGAGGGCTGTGACCTAGCGCCATCTCTCCCTCCCTGGCCTCGCCTTCCCTCCTGACTTGCTGTTTGGTTGCTGGCTGTGGGATCACGTGGTATAGTTTGGCCCTCCTTTTGTTTTTTTCCTCCCCTTTTCTGTCCTCTCCCCCCTGCCTGGTTCAGGGAGCCCAAGCGGGTGGGGTGGGGCAGAAAGCTCTTCTCTGGCTCTCTTTGCCCTTTCTTTTCCTGGAGAGGCTCCTGCCCCCAAATTCATTCCACCCCTTTCTTTCCTGGTCCTTCAGTCTCCACCTCTCAGCTAATCTGACCAGACTGGTAGATAACGCATCCCGGGCTTGTGGGGCTGGGGTGGGGGTGAGTACTAGAGGGGAGACTGAGAGCACAGACACAAAGTCTCCAGGCTTGTGGGGAGGGGCTTCTGTGAGGTCAGTGACTTGCGGGGGAAGGGGGTTGGGGAGGGGCTTTGATTTTTTTCAGTTCCTGCTCTTGCTTTCTTCTTGGCCTCTGGGTCTTCCTTAACTGAGCTGTCTTTCGGCCCCCATGCACCTGTTTTCAGCCAAGGACAGTCCCTCTTGGAGAACTGGACGTACCACCCCTTGATCTCAGTGGGAGCTTTAATTTACTTTAGAGAAGTCATCTTTTCCACAGGATCTTTCCACACCCACCTGGCTGCCTTTCCTGTGATGCATTGACCTGGGTTATTTATAGAACTTGGAGGGGGCAGGAGGAGGGGGACTTGTGGGCAGCAGAAATGCCTGTGAAATCAGCCCAGTCTTTTAGTTTATGGGACCAGACAGCATGCCCATTGACAGAGGGTGAGGGCTGCTGCTCCCGCTCTAGTTTGCACCTTCCACCTCTGGCTCTGACGGCCACTCTTCATGGCCTTTCCTGGAGCACCTTGGCGTGAACTGCTAAGACAGT
Source organism: Cephalophus harveyi (assembly GCA_006410635.1). NCBI lineage: Eukaryota > Metazoa > Chordata > Mammalia > Artiodactyla > Bovidae > Cephalophus > Cephalophus harveyi. The sequence goes on along the minus strand of SJYT01014991.1, from coordinate 238,073 downwards.
GAGTTTGCACATTTTCCAGTGGGGAGAGGATTGGGGTGTGCCCTCCTCAGCTCTGGATAATGGTGGCAAAGAACTCCAGGAACCAGCTGTGGTGCTCTTAAGGAGAGCAGATGGCCCTGTGTTGTCTAGATAGCACTTGACTAGGGAAAAGCAGTCTCAGGCTTAAGAGGACCCAAACCTGCCACCTTGTGGCCAGTCAAGTAAACTCTTGGTGCCTCAGTATTTTCATCTGTAAAATGGGCTAATTCATACCTTGACAAGGTTGATGTAAGAGATGAAAGGAGCACCTAGTTCCTGGACATGTTTGGTGGTCAATGAACGGCAGTGATGGTGGAGGGAGGTTTTGGTAGCCTTGTAGCTATGATCTGGGAGATGTCCCCTGTCTTAGAGGAGCCTCTCATGTGCCAGGAGGAGATAATACAGAACTTAGCACCTGGGGAAGCCCCAGGACTGTGGTGGCAGGGTACTCACAGAAGTATGAGAGCTCCTGATGAAATGACCTGGCCCTTCACAGCCTTCCACCATTCTCTTTGCTGCTGGAGTTTTGAGAATTGGGCTAGTCTTGGGAGCCCTTTGCAGTTCTAGAGCCACGCTCAGATCAGCCTTAGATCTCTGCAGTTGTCTTTCCTGGCAGGGCAGCAGCCTACTGTTTAAGAACATGAAAACTGGGATTTCCCAGTTCTATCACTTATTATCACATAGGACCTTTTCAGAATTGAAGAAACAGGTTAAGTACCTCAGGCAGGATTCCTGAAGCCTAACTAATGCGTTTCCTTCTTAGAGGTCCTCCTGTTCTCCGATCAGGGACACTGAAGAGTAGGCTTTAACCTGTTTCTTCAATTCTGAAAAGGTCCTATGTGATAACAGTCAGAATTGTACAAATTAAATACAGTGGTGTCTCTAAAAGTCTAATTATTGTCCTAGAGACATAGCAAGCTTTCAAGATATTCGTGTTGGGTTACTCCCAGGGCCCTCCTTATGTGATGGTAATGATGATGACAAGGGTACTAGATACCTCAACAGTCCCCGAAGCTGCTTTGTCAGTGGGATGCTATTTGAGGTGATGGATTTCACCGGACGCTTCCAATTGATTAAAAAGTAAAAAGAAAATTTCGAAACAACATTTAATGTGATACACAAGGAAACGAATTATAACCCTCTCCCTTCAGTAAAACCATTCATGGATCACCGTGGGTCTGAAAATCCCAAGAGATACTTCTTTGGCCGCTCCGAGCAGCATGCAGGAGTTCTCCAACAAGGGATCGAACCCAGGCCCCTGCAGTGAAAAGCACCAAGTCCTAGCCACTGGACTTGCAGGAAATTCCCTCTTTAGCTTCTTTAGATGTGTGCTTTCTGGTTCGTACCTCAGTGCCATCCATAGTACTCCCCAGTGGGTACTTGTATGGAGAAAAATGGTCCCTTCCTTAAAAGAACCCCCTTCCTGGGCTTGTTGGACAGAGGGTTACAGTCTGGCTCCTTGGAAAGGCCACATCTGTGGCCTCGATTTGGGTTAAAATGGGACCATGGACAGGCTGCAGCTGTGGCCCTCTAAGTGGCTCAATCAGCCTGGTCAGACCTGTCTCATTGATTTTATGAGGGCCTCGCGGGGCCTGTGGCTGCAGAGGGCTTAGGTTAGAGACCTGAGCCTTCTGCCTGGCTGGCAGTGGTGCCCTGAGACCTCCTCAAGGAGGGTTTGGGGCACTGGGAGGGGCACCTGAAGCCAGTGTAGCCTGCTGGTCTAAGGTGGCATGGTCTTTGAGGGCTTCCACCTGTCCCCTAGCCTCCAGATGGACTGCGTTTTCCTCTTGTAGACAGATGGTGCATGACCCACAGCCTCGTCCCTGCTGGTTTCCAGCTGTGACTGCTCCTCGGGAAGCAGCTGAGGCCATGAGGGTCCTTGGCTCTGGCTCCTGCTCCAGCCTCAGACCTGGCCGCTGGGGAAGTCTGCTTGGCTGCTGGGAAGGGTGTGGCTGTTCTTAAAAGCAGTAGTTAGGGCTTGGGGAGGCGGCATTCCCTGAGTTATGGGGCAGTTTTTATTTGGGGTTGCTTGAGCAGCAGCGTCTGGGGGTGTGGGCAGCGGTAGGAAGTGACTCCCCCGTCAGACTGGCAAGCACAGCAGCTTTCCCTTCCCTCCGCAGCTGGCCCTGTTTTCCCCTCCCTGCTGGCAGCTGGGGACAGACGCAACTCAGCAGAGCTCCATGCAAGTGACCTTGAGGGCTGTCCCTTCCTTCTGATGGGGCTGCCTGCTCTCTCTATTGCCGCCACCCTGGTGCTGTGACACGCTCGCCAGCCACAGCGACGCTGAAAGGCTCATCTGGCCTCGTCCAGGTGTTTCCCCTGCCATTCCCACCCTGCGCAGGGACAGAAGGTTAACACAATGACAGGAGCTCTGTGTGTTCTCTCGGAGTCTGTACCTTATTTTTTTTCCTGCTGAGGGCCGTCTTCTGCAAACTGGTGTGGTCGTGAAGAAGCCTTGCCCTTCCTCATGGCCAAGTAATAGGGATAAGCCCATGGAGGGGGTCCTTTCTGCAGCTGGCAGTTCTGTCAAGGAGGAGTCTGGCGGCTTTGTTCTGACTGAGCTGGCCTGTGGGGCTGGGCCCAGGTCTCCTCAGCGAGCATAATGAGCTGGTTTCGCTCCCAGGAGATGGTGCTGGTGGTGTGGGGGAGGGGGTGTTGTCAGGGGCCACCTTGACCTTCAGTTGACCGCAGGGGTGGGAAATGGAAGCACTGACCTCCTCGGTGGAATTCTAATGTCAGAGCTGTCAGAGTGCTTAGATGTGTGGAAATGGAGGCTGGGAGGGCGAGTGGCAGGCTCAGGTATGTAGCAATTAGGAAGGGTGGCGCTCTGTGGTTTCTCTTGGGGCCTGGCAGCCTGAAGGGCTGAAGGACTGGAGGCAAAGAAGAGATGGCACTTGGGGCCCTGAGTGCATCCCACGGTTTCTGTGGAAGTGCCAGAGGGCTTTTAGGGAGATGGGGACATTTCCACTGGGATAGGGAAGGGGGCCTTGGGACTGCTCAGACGCTGAGGAACAGTCTAATCCACAGGCCTTTCTGCCTGGGCAGAGGCCGGGGAGGCCACCGGTTGGGTGGGGAGGGAGCACATGGACACCCCAGCCTGCATGTTCAGAGGGTGCAGTCTTATTTGGAGGATAGACCCCCCACATTTGGAGGAAGGGCCATGGCCAGGTGCTGTATTTGGGGGCCTAGCCAGGAAACACTGGAGATTTCAGAGCAGACAGACTCCCTGGGCTCAGCTGTGGTCAGAGACGGCCTCCTGGAGGAGGAGGTTCCCCAGACCTGTCAGGCTGGCCATCAGGGATCCCGTTTGCCACCCAGTTTGCTCTGAGTTCCCATACAGACCGCACGTAGCACTCGTTTTTGGAGAATTGTCATTGCTCATTTGTCTAGTGTATCATGCTTATGGCTTGCGTAGGTGCTGATGCTGTCCTGAGGATTTGTTGCTTATGTCCTGCGTAGGTGCTGACGCTGTCCTGAGGATTTGTCTTCCATCAGCTTATAACAACCTGTTGAGGTGTAGGTACTGTTACTGTGTTTAACAAGTGAGGAAACTGAGACGCAGAGAGATGAAGTGGTTTTTCTAAATGTACACACGGCCATCAGGCTTGTACCCAGACAGTCTGGTTCCAGATTCCGTGCTCTTTAGCACCACACTGCCCCATCCGTCTGAATCTTCCCTCCTGACTCCCAGCATTCAGCTTTGCACAGAACCCGGTGTTCAGCAGCTGCCCTCCTTAGGGTTCACCTCTCCTCCCCAAAGTCCATCTCTGTGGTCAGGCTTGGAGGCTCTGGAAGCATGACCTGCTTCTCCTGTGTGAAGCCTTGGCTGGCTGGGATAAGTGCGTTTAGTCTGCAGCTCTGTGTCTAGTCATATCTTTCTCAGGAGATGGGGGTGTTGCCTGGTCGTTTGGGGAAGAGGGTATCACTGCCACTACACTGTCTCATAGGAGTGAGGCTGGAAAGCTCTGCCTTGGCCCCAGACACCCTCAACCCCCACCCCAGGGAAATTTGGTCTCGTTGACTTGTGCAATATAGCTGGGCTTGGGATATCATCACCAGATACAAGACTTCCTGACCTTTCCCAAAAAATGACATGCTTGTTTTACTGTGATGGAACCCTCCGAGCCATCTAGTTCCTCTTCCTACATTCATGCTGCGGTTTGCTTTTTTCTTTCTTTGTTTTGTTCAACATCTGGTAAATAATTACTGGGCAACCACTGTGCCAAGGTTAGGGCTTTGAAAGAAACATGAGAAAGAAAATTTATAGCCCTTTCCCTAGGAAGGCAAAAATATGTTTGAGGCAAGACTTAATACAGGAAGGGTGAGGTGAGGTGAGGTGAAGTCGCTCAGTCGTGTCCGACCCTTTGCGACCCCGTGGACTGTAACATACTAGGCTTCTCTGTCCATGGGGTTCTCCAAGCAAGAATACTGGAGTGGATTACCATTTCCTTCTCCAGGGGATCTTCCCGACCCAGGGATTGAACCCGGGTCTCCCGCATTGGAGGCAGACGCTTTAACCTCTGAGCCACTAATTAACTAAAAAGCAGTATATAAAAAGTATGAGAGAAAGGATCAAAAGAAGGACCAACTCACCAGGGTTGGTGTGATCAGGGTGGCCTGCCTGTAGGAGGTAGAGCCTTGAATGACAGATGAGGTGTGATAGGGGCTGGGTGAGTTGGGAGGGAGACTGCCCCTCTGCAAGGGAAAGGAAGTGTGATGGGCTGGGCCAGGAAAGGGAGTGGAGGGGAGCTGAGTTAGTTTAGCTATGTGCTTCTGTCAGCAAAACGGCCTTTCTTTCCCGTTTATTTTTGAGTAGTTTACTGGTTTAAAAATTCTGAAGATACAGAGGTTACACAATGAAAAATTTTCTTTGCCCTGACCTTGAGTCATCTAGCTCCTTTCTTTGGAGGCAACCAGCATTACCAGTTCTCATAGACTTTTAAAAGCCAATGCATTATAGCTTTCTTCTCCCCTCACACTGTGTTTGCACAAACGCAGCTTTCTTCATGCACACAGCTCTATGCCTCCTGTCAGCCTGGCTTCTCCACAGAGGGATGTCACTGCTTGTGTCTACCTATTGTGGTGCTTTCCCAGTGGCTCAGAGGGAAAGAATCTGCCTGCAATGCAGGAGACACAGCGAACGCTGGGTCTGCAAGGTTGCCTGGAGAGGAAGCTGCAACCCACTCCAGTATTCTTGCCTGGAAAATCCCGTGGACGGAGGAGCCTGATGACCTGTAGTCCGTGGGGCTGCAAAGAGTCGGACATGACGGGAGGACCGAGCACGCCACCTGTTGTGTCTGAGCCGAGACCCTAGCAGGAGGACGGCCATACTTGGTTTATCCTCTGGAACTCAGGACTCTGGTTCGGGGTGAATATTGGGTTAGGAGCACCGGGCAGGGGAGTGTGGGTAAGTAGA
>SJYT01014991.1:213433-232625 GCA_006410635.1 Cephalophus harveyi | reverse complement strand
CTGGCCCAAAGAGTCGGACACGACGGGAGGACCGAGCACGCCACCTGTTGTGTCTGAGCCGAGACCCTAGCAGGAGGACGGCCATACTTGGTTTATCCTCTGGAACTCAGGACTCTGGTTCGGGGTGAATATTGGGTTAGGAGCACCGGGCAGGGGAGTGTGGGTAAGTAGATATTTCTTCCTTATTCCTCGTCTCCCAGAGATTCCCCTGGGAGGGTCATTCGCTGCTTCTCCTTTCTCCTGGGGAGGGTCTTCACTTAGGTCCTGGGCCGCCTTCCTCCCATAGGGCTGACGACAGCCCGTGAAAGGTCCCGACAGGCAGTAAATGCAAATCTTCATGTGTGGGTTGGCCTGCTTCTCAGAGTGCTTTCCCAGCATCACCTCATTTCCTTCTTCCCTGAGGGCAGGCAGGCTGACCCCCATTTTTACTGATGTTGAGACTGGGGTCTGAGGAGTGGGATGACCTATTCGAGGTCACACAGCTCATTAGTGGCAGCCAGATTTCTGACCCCCAAGCCCAGTGCTTTTCCCATACATCATGCTTTCAACTGTCCATACTTCCTGTTGCTTTGTGGTTATAGACTTGTCTCCAAGTAGGTATGGGTCCCTGGCCTCTGTCTGAGGCAAGCTGACGGAAACAGACCTTTGGAGCCTACAGCAGTAGGAGGGATGAGGACTGGTGGAGAAGTTTGTGCCCAGGCGGGAGGGAACCTGAGCCTGTCTGGGCTGAGGTGAGCCCAAGCAGCCCATGCCCATCGAGGCAGGGGGAACTAATGAAACAATGGTTCTGGGCTCTGAGGACTGTTGTCCAGGGCCAGAGTAGGTGATCAGAATCATCTGGCCTGATAAAAGGGCCCTGCCCTCTCCTGCATATGGCATCACGGACTCGATGGATGTGAGTTTGAGTGAACCCCGGGAGATGGTGATGGACAGGGAGGCCTGGCGTGCTGCAATTCATGGGGTCACAAAGAGTCGGACACGACTGAGCGACTGAACTGAACTCCACTATTCCTTTAAAATAATTTTTAAACTATTTTTTAAATAAATATTTTATTTTTTAGAAAATTAATTTACCTTTTGGCTGCACTGGGTCTTAGTTGCAGCATGTGGGCCTCTCGCTAGTTGTGGTGCGCAGGTTCCAGGGCACGTGGGCTCTGAGTTACGGTGCATCGGCTTAGCTGCCCTCTGGCCTGTGGGATCTTAGTTCCCTGACCAGGGATCAAAGCTGCATCCTCTGCATTGGAAGGAGGATTCTTCATCACTGGACCACCAGGGAAGTTCCTAAAATAATCATTTTTCCCAGCCTATTTCTGGGATTGAAGCTAAGCCCTGTCCATGCCATCTCATCTATCCAGCATGTATTGGAGCAGGCCCAGTCCCTGGGCTGTGGGGTGAAAGGTGAGCAGCATCCCGCCGCTGTTGGTAAGCAGTGACAGCCCAGGTGGAGTGGGTCTGCTGTGGGCACAGAGACAACGACTTGGAGAAAGGCACTCTGAGCCCCTCCTTACCTTCCTCATTGCTCCTGTCCTAGTTTAAGCGGTTTTTTTTTTTTTTTTTTTAAACGTCTCCTGCAGACAGCATAGCTGCTTCAGCTTTTTTATAAACCAGAATGCAGTGTATTAATTTGTGATGAGAAATAACTGCTAAGGCACAGGGAATTGCCTGCGTCAGCCTGGCTGTGGGGCCTGTCCTGGGGTGGCCGGCTCTGCGGCCTCACCTCTCGGCTGCCCCTTTCTCTGCTGCCCTGTGCTCTTCCTAGAACCCAGCGGCCATAGGTCTTATCCTTGTTTCCTACCCTGTAGTGCTCTTCCAGGCCCAGTGGAAAGCTGCAGCTCTTTAGCATGATGTTTGGGGCAGTCTCCTCTATCTGCTCCAAAGCACCTTTCTGTCCATCTTCACGTCTCCAGCCCTCAGCATCTGGATATTCCCTTCCTCCCACCTGGAGTGTCTCTGCACCTGCCTCCTTGCCTCCTGACCCTTCATTCAAGGCCCAGTACGAGTGTTGCATCTGTCAGTGATAATAATAAACAGTCTGTTATGAAAATAGGAAAAAATTTCGTTTGAGCCAAACTGAGGATTAGCCTGGACACCCACTTCCCAGATTACTCTTGAGAAACTGCTCTGGAGAAGCATGGTTTCCAGCACAAGTTTATATATCTTGTCAGAGCAAAGAACATGAAACAAATCAGGGATACATGTCAAGAAGACTTCCACCCACCCACAAGCATGCACACAGCAAGTCAGCATGGGCTTGCACCTGGGAAGGGAATCTTATCGTTAAAGGAGGACCAGCATTGGGTCCCCTGGAGAAGGGAGCGGCTACCCTCCAGTTTTCTGGCCTGGAGAATTCCATGGACTGGATAGTTTGCAAGGTCACAAAGAGTTGGACAGGGCTGAGCGACTTTCACTTACGAGAATTTATGAGCATTGGTGTCTCAAGAAGAGAAGTATTTAATCTTTATTTTTAACATGGGCATGCTTTACTTTTTGTTAGTGTCTTTTCTCTAATAATTAAAGCAGTTGTCAAATGTATGTTTGTAACCTCATGGCAAATAGTTGGGAAAAAAGTGGAAACAGTGACAGATTTTATTTTTTTGGGTTCTGAAATCACTGCAAGTGGTGACTTCAGCAACACAATTAATAGACGCTTGCTCCTTGGAAGAAAAGCTATGACAAGCCTAGACCAGCATATTAAAAAGCAGAGACAATCACTTTGCTGACAAAGGTCCATATAGTCAAAGCTGTGGTTTTTCTAGTAGTCATGTACAGATGGGAGTTGGACCATAGAGAAGGCTGAGTGCTGAAGAATTGATGCTTTCAAACTGTAGTGTTAGAGAAGACTCTTGAGAGTGCCTTGGACTGCAAGATCAAACCAGTCCATCCTAAAGGAAATCAACCCTGTATATTCACTGGAAGGACTGATGCTGGAGCTGAACCTCCAATACTTTGGCCACTTGATGTGAAGAGACTCATTAGAAAAGACCCTGATACTGGGAAAGATTGAGGGCAAGAGGAGAAGAGGGCATCAGAGGATGAGATGGTTGGATGGCATCACGGACTCAATGGACATGAGTTTGAGCAAACTCCAGGAGATAGTGAAGGACAGGGAAGCCTGGCATGCTGCAGTTCATGAGGTCACAAAGAGTCAGACACGATTTAGCAGCTGAACAGCAACAACAATCTATGTTTGATAGGCCACAAACAGGCTATTTTAGTTAGTATAAGATTCAGATTTTCTCAGGTATAAGCCAGAATGACTTCCTGTATCTCAATATGTGAAAATTTCTTTCATCATGTCCTTTACCACTTGTCCTGAAATATGCTTCCATTTAGCATATCTGTGCATTTTATTTGTACATTTTTGTGGTGTTAATCACTTTCTTCCTTTATTTATATGGCTGTCTTATCTCCCTACTATGATGTAAGCTTCTCAAGGACACTCCCTTTTTTTTTTTTTTTTATTAATTTTGGCAAATACTTAGGAAATATTCTGAGCCTGGCTGAGGGCTCCTCTGGTTAGATGGGATTTCATGGGCAAGTTTCCTATGCCTCTGAGACTTTGTGGGTGTCAGGATGGGCTGTCCGGATCTCACGTGCCATGCCCTCTGCTGAGGCTCTGGAGATGTGTAGATGGCACAAGGCGCAGGTATGGGACCAGGAGCAGGGCGCAGTCTACAGGGAGAAGAAATCCTGTGTCCTGGCCCAAGGTTACCCTCACCTCCACAGGGATCTAATAGAAAGGCCCTGTTAGTCTCAAGTGGGACCGAAGGAGAGTATAGCTGAGTCAGTGTGTGTTTCCAACCGTTTCCAGCAGATGCTGGTGCTTTTCAAAAAACATCACCATGATGCATGTTAACAGACAGACAAAATCAGCAGTTCCTTAATCATCCAGTCAGTATCCAGTCCATATTCAAATTCCCCTGATATCAGGACTCCCTGTTTATGAGAGGTTTGTTGAATCAGGATCCAAATGGGGCTCCCTCCCAGTCGGGGCCTGGTTGTTAGGTCTCCCAGGGCAACAGTCCCCTCCTCCCTTACCTGAGGGAGGAGCTGAGTCACTTGTCCTTGAGAACATCCACGTTGCGGCTGATGGCTTCCCCTTTGATGTCCTTCACCCTAGTTTTGCAGCCCCTGAGGGCTAGTTGCTGGGTCTGGAAGGCCTGCTCCCTAGGCCCTGCCTCCTGCAGGAGTCCCTCTGCCTGAGGAGGCTGACTCTGCTGCATGGCCTCAGCAGGCACACCAGCTCCCCCTCCACTTCAGGGGGGCTGAGATTAAGCACTGGGTTCTGGACTGTTAGCCGACCCAGCTACCATGAAGTTCTCCATTCAGCGTTTCTCCCAGTGCATTTTAGTATCCATTAATGATTGCTGCCTAGCACTCTAGTGTTTTTTTTTGCTTTATTAGCAGGAATCTGGCATAAGGAAGAGTTTTAGTGTTCCCTGTGATTATTTGGTCATTCTACATAGAAACATCAGGAATGGCAATTCTTTGCCATTGTTTTTCAGTTTGTGGTTGACTTCCAAATTAGAAATCCGTAACAGCGTGATGACAGCAGTCACTTACATGATGGGGGTCTCCTGCCAGAGAGAAGCTGTAGGACTTTGTGAGCCTGGAGAGGGAGACAGGGTGGTCTCTGAAGGCTTCAGGCCTTTCCAGCTGTTGCTATTGAGTCAGTTGGTCCGATTCGTCACGACCCCGTGGACTGTAGCCCGCCAGCCTCCTCGGTCCATGGGATTCTCCAGGCAAGAACACTGGAGTGGGTAGCCATTTCCTTCTCCAGGGCATCTTCCTGACTCAGGGATCAAACCTGGTTTTCCTGCATTGCAGGCAGATTCTTTGCTGTTTGAGCCACCAGGGAAGCCCTCAGGCCTTTTCAAAGCAAGCGATTTAATCAATAGTGTTGCTTGAAGTGACTGATGGCTGCTGGCCTAGAATAGGGATTTGGGGCAGATTGTTGTGCCCATCAGAATGTTATGGACAGGTATCTTGATGTCTTCTCCTAGAGTTTCCCCCAATATCTGCTTTTTGAGTTTCATTCTTCTCTCTGGAGCTCTGTAGCCCCCACTTGTTCTGACTCCCTGGGAGGCTCAATGGGGAGAGTAAGCCCTGGAAAGGACAACTGGATAAGTATATCTTTCCTTCACATTGGTGGTTCTTTTAGGAGATTCTTCAGCCAGAACACGGGGCAGCGCAGCTGTCTGCTCAGGGCCTCTCAGCTTCATTTGTCTTGGGGTGCAGTTCATTCCTACAGCCGTCAGCTTTGCAGGCCCCTCATCCCCAGCATGGTGGTAGCTGTTGCTTAGCCTGAGGTAGGCCTGTCTCTGAAGATGGTGGCTACGGCCAGAAGGGAGAAGCTGCAGATAAGTAGGCAGGTGAGGCTCAGGTGAGGACCAGCCTGGGAAAGTTGGAGATTGTGGTCTTGGGGACACGAGGAAACGCTCTGGGAGCAGCCTGCCCCCAAGGCAGCAGGCACGCCTGGCTGCTTTTGCTTGCCTGGGGTCCCCTTCACTGCCTTGCTGGGTGTTTGAGGGTCAGACTGAGCACTGGGGCGAGACGCTCAGGAGCCGCAGAGCCTTTGGCTGGTTCCTTGCCCCTGACCAGCAAGGCTCTCTTGTACCCGATGGGACATGAGGTGTCTGTCCTCCTTTGAGATCTCAGCCTGGGAGCCATGCATTGGGCCAGGAAGGGGAAGACGTGCTCAGCGGGTCTTGTGCAGCAAGCCTTACAGAGGCAGCACCGCCCGAGCAGTGAGAGTGGCATCGTCCAGCTCCTCCTCTGGGAACTACACTCAGCACCTTCCACAGAGCCCGCGCTTCAGCTTTGAGCTGTAGCTGTAAGTGTCCTTTATTATTTTGTGCGTCTGTTAGCAAGATGTGTTCTAAGGTAATTGCTTTTTCACTGTATGCCATTTCAGCATAAAAAGTAGGAATCCTCTACTTTCGGATAGCAGCAGAAGCCTGTAACTTTAAAGTTCAAAGTAGTGATGGAGGTGATGAGTGTAGACAAGACTTGGCAACGCCTGCTGCTGCTGTCATGTGGTATGAGAATGCCTGGTTTCCCTTGGTGGCGCGTTCAGAGGTACTGCTGCTCTACAGAGATTTGCAAAAATTCGTAATTGAAAAAAGTGCCAAATTTCAGTTAGAGATGAGGGGAAATAGAGATGTAATCCTCCTATCTGACACATACTCCCTGCTTTAGAGAAATTCCTTGGTTGGGAAGGAACATGGGGGTTTCTGGGTCCAGGTGTGTGTGTGTGCTGTACTTGGGGAGGGAGGCAGTCTAGTACAGTGATCAGGGTCAGCTGCTCTGGAGACAAGCAGCCCGAGATCAAATCCTGGTTCCTCTGTTTACTAAAAAGAAGCATGTGCCGTAACCCTGTGGACTTCTCTCTGTCCTAGTGCTTGCATCTGCAAAATATGTAAGCTAACACTTGTGTGGCACTTCCTGTGTGCCAGACCTTGTTCTGAGAGCTTCACGTGTAATCTGTTTAATTGTCAGTGTGGTCTTGTGAAGGGAGCCAACATCCATTACCCTCATTTTATAGATAAGTACGAAAAAGCATAGAGAGATAGGGGAACCCAGTCTCTGCCATGCAGCTGGTTATGTGGTGAGCTGGGGCTTAGACCAGGCAGCCAGGCTCCAGAGTCCAGGCTGGTAGCCACTTTCGAGGTCGGCCTCCCACACCTGCGTCACAGGGCTGTTAAGGGTATTATTTGGATCTAGTTTGGTGTGTTGAGTGCTTAGTACAGTGCCTGCCCACAGTAGATGCTAAATGAGAGGTGTAATTGTTGACGCTAAGATTATTGCCCTAGTGACGGGCTAGCATGGGATCAACAGCTGACCTCCATTCAGGAAATGGGCACTTAGCAGAGCTGATGGGTGTACTCTCTTAGGGAAGTTAATGGAATTCTTAGCTCAGGGATTGGGGATAAGGGCTTCAGGGTTAAAGAAGGCATCCTTTTGGAACTGTCTGTCTCCTGAAGCCTGGAATGTGGCTCCCACCTCAGGAGGCTCTTTCTGGGGACAGGGGGTACCCTCTTTGCTCTGGGAGCTTCTGGTCTCATGATTAAGACTTGTGGGTTTGTGGTGATATAAACATTACATATACATTCAGTTGTGAATAGGGACAAACAAGTTCCTAAGTTATTTCATAGATTAATTTGTTAGTTAATTGAAAAGATACTTGAATATCCACTCTTTCAAACCTGGTGACACAGAGATGAGCAGTATAAAGTTCCTGCCTGTAGAGCCAGGAAAGACAGACATTCAACAACAGTGTGTTGTTCAGTCGCTAAATCATGTCCTACTCTGCAGCCCCATGAATTGCAGCATGCCAGGCTCCCTGTCCTTCAGTGTCTCCTGGAGTTTGCTCAGACTCCTACCATTGAATCCGTGGTATCATTCAACCATCCATCTCAAGCTCTGTCGCCCCCTTCTCCTCTTGTCCTAAGTCTTTCTCTACCTCAGGGTCTTTTCCAATGAGCTGGCTGTTGCCATTAAGTGGCCAAAGTATTGGAGCTTCAGCTCCAGCGTCAGTCCTTCCAGTGAATATTCAGGGTTGGTTTCCTTTAGGGTTGACTGGTTTGATCTCCTTGCAGTTCAAGGGACTCTCAAGAGTCTTCTCCAGCACCACAATTCAAAAGCATCAGTTCTTCGGTGCTCAGCCTTCTTTATGGTCCAACTCTCACATCCATACATGACTACTGGAAAAACCATAGCTTTGACAATATGGTCAAAAGCTAACATATCACTTTGTCAGCAAAGTGATGTCTCTGCTTTTTAATATGCTGTCTAGGTTTGTCACAGCCTTTCTTCCAAGGAGCAAGCGTCTTTTAATTTCATGGCTGCAGTGATTTTGGAGTCCAAGAAAAGAAAATCTGTCATTTGTTTCCATTTTTTCCTCATCAGTTTACCATGAAGTGATGGGACCAGGTACCATGATGTTAGTTTTTTGAGTGTTGAGTCTTTTTTAAAAAATTTATTTAATTGGTGGCAAATTACTTTACAACATTGTGGTGGATTTTGCCATACATTGACATGAATCAGCCTGAATATTGGTCTTAAACCAGCTTTTTCACTCTCCTCTTTCACCTTCATCAAGAGGCTCTTTAGTTCCTCTTCACTTTCTGCTATTAGAATGGTATCATCTGCGTATCTGGGGTTATTAATATTTCTCCCGCCATTCTTAATTCCAGCTTGCACTTCATCCAGCCCGGCTTTTCACATGATGTACTCTGCACGTTAAGTTAAATAAGCAGGGTGACAATATATAGCCTTGACATACTCCTTTCCCAATTTTGAACCAGTCTGTTGTTCCATGTCCAGTTCTAACTGTTGCTTCTTGACCTCCATTCAGATTTCTCAGGAGGCAGGTAAGGTGGTCTGGTATTCCCATCTCCTGAAGAATTTTCCACAGTTTGTTGTGATCCACACGGTCAAAGGCTTTAGCGTAGTCAATGAAGCAGAAGTAGATGTTTTTCTGGAATTCTCTTGCTTTTTCTATGATCTAACAGATGTTGACAGCTTGATCTTTGGTTCCTGTGCCTTTTCTAAATCCAATTTGTACGTCTAGATGTTCTTGGTTTACATACTGTTGAAGCTTAGCTTGAAGGATTTTGAGCATTACCTTGCTAGCATGTGAAATGAGTGCAATGGTGTGGTAGTTTGAACATTCTTTGGCATTGCCCTTCTTTGAGATTGGAATGAGAACTGACCTTTTCCAGTCCTGTGACCATTGCTGAGTTTTCCAAGTTTGCTGACATATTGAGTGGAGCACTTTAACAGTATCATCTTTTAGGATTTGAAGTAGCTCAGCTGGAATTCCATCACCTCCAGTAGCTTTGTTTGTAGTATTGCTTCCTAAGGCCCACTTGACTTCATACTCCCCTGTCTGGCTCCTGGTGAGTGACCACACCATTGTGGTTATCCAGGTCATTAAGACCTTTTTTGTACAGTTCTTCTGTGTATTCTTGACACCTCTTCTTAATCTCTTCTGCTTCTGTTAGGTCCTTGCCATTTCTGCCCTTTTTTGTATCCATCTTTGCATGAAATGTTCCGCTCTCATTTTTGTAAAGAGATCTCTAGTCTTTCACACACACACACACACACACACACCCCCCACTCTCCCCCTCCCCCGCCCATGTCAGGTGGTGGTAGTATGCTGAAGAAATAGAACAGAGTGAGGGAGCAGTGTTTGTCTGCAGGGTGGCAAGTAAGGTGAACAGCAGCTCATGCTCAAAGGCCTGAACTCCCCGTTGGCTTTCGGGCAGAGGTTTGTAAAGACTGTGTTAGGAGCTAGCTCGTGGACCTTCCGGTCGGTCAGTGGTGAGGTAACAGGATGTTGCGTGGGGAGCCTCAGTCGTCAGCTGTCTGGTTTCAGCAGTCTGGGCCTGCTTGCTTGTTGTGGCCAGTAAGTAGTCGCCACCCTCTGCCAGGTGGCGGAAGGCCTTAGCTCCTGCAGCGCACCTCGAAGATAGGCATCGCCTCCTGGAGGCGCCCCTGAAGGCCTGTGGCTCCCCTCTTCTAATCATTAACTACTTGAGTCTGCTCTGTGGAACTCAGGCAAGGTCTAGGATACTGAAGCCTTTTTTTCCCTACAAGCAAGAAACAGGACATGGAGGGGCTTTTGTGTCCTGGAAGGCCCCACAGAGTCCTCCTTGGCTTCAGTTTCCCTTCTTCTGTGGTACTCCTCAATCCTGGGGGGACAGGGGTGGGACAAGGAAAGGAAGAAAGTTTTGGATCAAGAGATAAATCATAAGAGAGAACTAGAACATGAAGATGCCTAACTCCAAGTCCACATTCCTAACCTTCAGTGGGCAGCGCTTGTCATCAAGCTGAAAGCACACAGTGGGCCTCTGGACGTCCTGAGAGGGCAGAGCTGGAGCCTCTCAGGCCCATTTGCACCCATCGCCTCAGAATCTGCCTTTTAACTGGACTCAGTGACCTTTTGTGTTAATACTTGAGAAGCTCTGTTGTATGTCCCTCCTGAAGAGCAGCGTCTATAGCGGTGCAGACCTCTTGAAAGTGAAGTGAAAGTGAAAGTCGCTCAGTCGTGTCCGACTCTTTGCAACCCCATGGTCTGTAGCCCACCAGGCTCCTCTGTCCATGATATTCCCCAGGCAAGAGTACTGGAGTGGGTAGTCACTTCCTTCTCCAGGGGCTTCCCAATCCAGGGATCAGGTCCGGGTCTCCTGCACTGCAGGTTCTTCACCGTCTGAGCCACCAGGGAAGTCCCATACCTCTTTCATGCGAGGAATTTTCTCTTCCTGCTTTTTTCCTGATGGAGCATGTCTTAGCTTCGATCATGCCTAGGATAAGTCCCAGATAATGATCATTGTCAAAACCCTTGTTTCCTGAGCACTTGCTCTCCAGGCTTTGGAAAGTTTAGGTGCTTGGATGGTGCAGGAGTTGAGGTGGGTGGCACGTAGGTGGAACAGTTAGCTTCCTGCAGTGAAGAATGTGCAGATGGTGTTTTACGTGCCGCAGGGGCCAAGGAATCCAGGCTTTGAGGGCTGAGCAGGTGTCAGGGAAATTGTATTGGGTCAGAATCACTGTCCTTCCTCCTGAGCCTAGTGAGTCCCATCTTAGAAGTTGCTTTGTGGAACAGAGGCCTTGTTCATTTTAGAGCTCTTTATTCACAGAAAGCACTTATGATGCCTGCCCCTCCCCCATGTCTGTTCCTTCAGTAACTTGTCCGCAGCAGGGGTGGGGGGTGGGGGAGGGATGAGTATGTCTGTAGGGTCAGTTCTCTCAGAAGAAGCAGGCTCAGTGGACTTTGGAAGGGAAGCCTTGGCTGGTCAGGGGAGAGGCGTGGGTTTCTTCTGGGTATCAATTGAGTGTTCCTTTTAAAAATTTACTTATTTATTTGGGTTCACCAGGTCTTTGTTGCAGCGCTCGGGATCTGCAGTTGTGGCGTGTGGGATCTAGTGCCCTGACCAGGGGGATCGACCCTGGGCCCCCTGTGTTGGGAGTAGTCGTCTTAGCCACTGGACCACCAGGGAAGTCCGCCAGTTGAGTGTCGTTGATGAGGCGCCCAGGTGGAGGGAGAGCTGATCTCTGATCCGTGAAGCATGAAGAGTAGGCAGGGGGCCAGGCAGGGCTCTGGTGAATTCAGTCACGCAAGGACGGGCTCCCTTCAACCTTAAATCATAGATTTTCCAGGCCTGTTGCCGCCTGCTGCTTCTTAGTCACTCAGTCGTGTCTGACTCTTTGCGGCACCGTGAACTGTAGCCTGCCCGGCTCCTCTGTCTGTCGGGTTTTTCAGGCAAGAATACTGAAGTGGGCTGCCATTCCCTTCTCCAGGGTCATCTTCCTGACCCAGGGATTGAACTCACGTCTCCTGCATCGCAGGCAGATTCTTTACCCACTGAGCCACTGGGGAATATTTTCTAGGCCTGGCCTTACTAATTTAGTGGGTTTTAGGTTGTATCTTGGTATGAGTAGGTATAAGGAAGCCCCACACTGATATGTGCAGGTTAGGGTACTGTAGCAGCAGAGTTCTGAAGATAAGATCTATCTGTGAGCCAACATCTGGGTGTGTGCTCAGGCCGTGGTCAAATCCTGATTGGTTTCAGCCAGGTCTCAGCCGTGGATGAGAGTGACAGGGCTTTGTCCAAGAGCACTTGGCTTGTGGCCTTGCCATTGTGCTCAGCCTGTGTGGGTCACACTCCTGGGAGAAGGCTGCTCCAAGCGCCTGGCAGGGTCCGACCAGTCCTGCCCGTGACCTGTAGGGAGACAGATGGGGACAGTGACTGAGGGTCCATAGGCAGGCCCCAGCCATCCTCACTCTGCTCCGGATGCGGAGGGTGACAGCCAGAAAATGGCAAAGAAAGCCTTCTTTTCCCTGCTGTCTCCCTGAAAAGCAGGTGCAGCGAAGCACCCCAGATTCCCTCGGGAAGAGCAGGAGCAGCAAAAGTGACCCTATGGGCCGGAGGTTGGGAAAGGCGGGGACAAGGATCCTTTGGGCCAAGGACCCGCGCCCCAGGCTGGGCTGGCGACACATCCTCTGTGACTGAGGGGTTGGACGGAGAGGCGAGGAGCCCACCTGTCTCAGGCAGCTGAGGGCGTAAGAAAGAATGAGGCTTTCTTTCATCTCTTTCCGATTACGATGGTAATATATGGCCCTTATAAAAAATTCACACAGGACAAAAATAGACAGTAGGAAGTGATAGTGCCCTGCAGCCTCGCCCCCAGAGATAACCACTGTTAATGCCATGGTATGTGGAGCGTGACTGGCTGGGGCTCAGGGCCTCTGACCTCAGCCCCGGAGATGGATGTCTGTGCTTGCTGATTCCCGTCTCTCGGGGCTTGGTGGCTTTGTGGCTGGAGTCCATATATTAATACTTCTCACTGCCCCACCTCCCAGAATCTTTTTGTACTAAGTGAGGTCTAGTCCAGCTTTGAGCAAGTTGACTTGCCCTTGGACGACTTAAAGGGTCAGGCCCAGGGTGGATGTTGGGTTAAGAAGGCCGGGGGTGAGGATACTGATGCTCGCTGGTTTGTCCCCTCGTGCCCCCAGACCCGTCCTCACACACTTCCCATCAGTCTGTCTCAGCTCTCTTCTCTGCTCCTCGCCTTTCCTCCCGCATCTTTCTTCCCCGCCCCTGCTCATCTTGAGAGTACAGAAACACACACACACCCGCTCTGAGCACGGCCCTCTGCCCCGCTTGCTTGTGCTGTGTCCTGAGCCAGCCTTCCCAGGGGGTGGTCTCTCAGGTTTGGGAGGGAAAACCAACAGCCAGGGCTCACTTTACTTAGGCTACCCAGTGGTCACCAAGAAGAGGCCAGGTGCAGGGCCCATGATGGGCACCCAAGAGGTTAGTCATGATGGATGCTTCCAAAGGGATCCAATTGGAAATGCCCCTGGGTAGACTTTTTTTTTTTTTTAAGTTACAAGGTTTAAACCCACCAACACCAATTCCTTGCAGTGACTTAATCTGGGCATTTGGATATATAGGGGCTTTCATACAAAAGATCTCCCACCCCTTTATGTCCATGAGAAGCTCAGGGAGCTCGTGCTGTGGGGTGAGCAGATGTTAGGTGGGAGATGACCACCGCGGCAGGGACTGGGGCGTGCGTGGTGGGGTACACGTGTAGTGTGTGTGTGTGATGTGGGGGGTGTGCGTGTGTGCTGTGTGTGTACTCTGAGGGTCTTTGAGCCCTTCGGTGACCAATGTGACTTCCTCCACTGGACTTTATTATGGAATAAAACTTGACTGGCTGGGTCTAGAATTCTGGGGAGTTTTCTCCTCAAAATTGCAAAGGCATGACTCCATATGGCATCCAGTGTTGCTGGTGAGGACCTGATGCTGCTCTGATTTCTGAATGTGTTATATGGACCTGTCTCCCCTCTGGGGAAGCCTCTAGTCCCCTTTTTATACCTGGGGCTCTGAAACCTCAGTGATCCCCGTCACCAGGTCTGTCTTTGTTCGCTGTGCTGAATGCTGGCGCTCATGGCCTTCAGGAGAACTTCCTTGTATTATTCCTTTCATGGCTTCTTGCTCATGTTCTCGCTGTGCTCACTGTGTCTGCTTTTTTTAATTAAAAGAGTTTATTTTTAGAGTAGTTTTAGGTTTACAGAAAAACGAGTGGAGAGTGCACAGAGCTCCCGTATATACCCCCTCCCTGCTCCTGCTGTAGTATCCTCTGTTATTAACATCTGTGTTAACATTAGTGTGGTACATTCATGATTGATGAGCCAGGGGCAGTACATTATTGTTAATTTCAGTCTCCTTCCTGGCTGCTTGTTCTTGGCTGAGTTGCCTCACCATGGAGCTTTGACCTCCTGATCTGTAAAATCCCAGGCCTGGAGGGGTGAGCAGTGCATGGAGGGGAGATGAGAACCGCCGCCCTCCCCGTCCCTTTGTAACACATGGTGGGTGCTTCCAGATGAGGAGTGCTCTTTCCTTCCCTGGGCCTCTTGCTTAAGGCCTCTTTATGCCATCTTGTCTGCTTCTCCGTCTTGCAGTGGTGTACCCGGCAGGGCTTTGGGTGAGTAAGTGAGGGCGTGAGAGGTGTGTGTGTGTGTGTGTGTGTGTTCGTGCACTAGCATTCCTGGCCCTGGGCTTCGGGGAGAGCTGTTCTTTCCAGGACTCAGTGGTGGCTCAGAGCAGAGCTTAGGCTACGACCAGTCAGAGGAGATGATGTAGACGGGGAAATGCGGGTACTTGTGTCTGTACCTGGGGCCTGGAGTCGTAAGGGTTCCTCCCAGGCCTGTGGGAGCCTGTAGCGGGGGCTGTCATGACCCTCAGGGCAGGGAGGGGCTCTGGGGGGTCCCTGCGACCGGAGCTGACACCCCCTTCTTTCTCACAGGTGGTACAAGCTGCGCTCGAAGGCGGGCAAGAAGGAGAAGGAGCGCGGGGAGATCCAGGTGACCATCCAGTTCACGCGCAACAACCTCAGCGCCAGCATGTTCGACCTGTCTGTGAAGGACAAGCCGCGGTCCCCCTTCAGTAAGATCAAGGACAAGATGAAGGGCAAGAAGAAGTTTGACCTGGAGTCTGCGTCTGCCATCCTCCCCAGCAGTGCCCTGGAGGACCCCGAGCTGGGCAGCCTGGGCAAGATGGGCAGAGCCAAAGGCTTCTTCCTCCGCAACAAGCTGCGGAAGTCCTCGCTGACCCAGTCCAACACCTCGCTGGGCTCGGACAGCACTCTGTCCTCGGCCAGCGGGAGCCTGGCCTACCAGGGCCCCGGCGCCGAGCTCCTCACCCGCTCGCCCAGCCGCAGCAGCTGGCTGTCCTCAGATGGGGGTGAGCGAGGGCAGCGGAGGGCGGGCTGTCCCCTCGGCTGTAGGGAAGGCCGGAGGGGAGCAGGCATCTCACCCCACGTGTGCTTCCTTTCCAGGCCGGGACTCTGCACAGTCCCCCAAGTTGCTCAAACACAAACGGACCTACAGTGACGAGGCCAGCCAGATGCGGGCAGCGGCTCCCCGGGCCCTTCCTGACCTTCAGGGCCACCTCGACGGGGCCTCGCGCTCCTCTCTGTGTGTCAACGGGAGCCACATATACAACGAGGAGCCCCCGGCGCCCCCACGGCACCGCAGTTCCATCTCGGGCCCTTTTCCACCCTCCAGCTCCCTGCACGCTGGCTCTTCCCGGCCCTCCGAGGAGGGGCCGCGGTCTGCGGACGACTCCTGGGCCCGAGGCGGCCACCGCTCCAGCAGCTCCGAGGCGGCGCCTGGACAGGAGGAGCTGAGCTCACAGGCTAGAGTGCTGGCCGTGGGGGCCCGCCGCTCTGGAGAGGAGGAGGGGGCCCGGCCCTCAGAGGGGAGGCCGGTGCAGGTCGCCACCCCCATGGTGGCCTCCTCTGAGGCTGCGGTGGAGAAGGAGGGAGCCCGGAAGGAGGAGCGGAAGCCCCGGATGGGCCTTTTCCACCATCACCACCAGGGGCTGAGTCGGAGCGAGATGGGGCGCCGAGGCTCTCTGGGGGAGAAGGGGGGCCCCGCTCTGGGAGCCTCCCCCCACCACTCGTCCAGTGGGGAGGAAAAGGCCAAAAGTAGCTGGTTTGGCTTGAGAGAAGCCAAGGAACCATCCCAGAAACCCAGGTACGTCCTTGGCAAGACCAGCTTTGGTCCCCGGGAAGGATGCTGGGGTGTCTGCACTGAACCCCGGGGCAGGGAGGATGGAGCAGCTGGGGCCCTGGGGCAGGCTGCTGGGGCTCTGGCTTTGCATGGTTGAGCAGGGGAACCCTGTCTCCCTAAGCCAAGGCTTGTTGTCTGCACGTGGACACAGGTGAGTTGAAGGGCATGACGCTCTGGGGGTCCTGTGGGCCTCACTTCCTGCGTTGGCACACCTGTCCCCTGAGGAGGGGGAGGAAGAGGACAAAAGCAGGAAAGGCCATTTGTAGGGATTCTTTGCTTCCCAACCTCTGCCTCTTGCCTGCTGGCCTCAAGGTCATGAAGCTTTGCCAGATAGAGAGGTGGGGACTGAGGACTCACTTGAGGCTTCCCCACCCTGTCTGACGGAGAAGGCAGTGGCACCCCACTCCAGTACTCTTGCCTAGAAAATCCCATGGACGGAGGAGCCTGGAAGGCTGCGGTCCATGGGGTCGCTGAGGGTCGGACACGACTGAGCGACTTCACTTTCACTTTTTACTTTCATGCATTGGAGAAGGAAATGGCAACCCACTCCAGTGTTCTTGCCTGGAGAATCCCAGGGATGGGGGAGCCTGGTGGGCTGCCATCTGTTGGGTCGCACAGAGTTGCACACGACTGAAGTAACTTAGCAGCAGCAGCAGCACCCTGTCTGAACCTAGATGACTTCCCACCAGCTGTCCCAGCTGGCTCTCTGCTCTCTTCTCTTTGAGAGACAGGAGTCGAGTAATGGATGTGCCCACTCCTCCCCCATATACTCACCCCTGGTTGCTCCCAGGGCTTGGCCAGAGGCTGTGGACAGCTCCCCTGAAATCTGTGACCTATTCCGCGTCTTTGAAGACTCTTGGGGCCCTGGCCCCCTCTGGTGTCTCTTGGTCTTGGGGTAGGGGGTGTGCTGATGGTAGCTGCTCTATTAATATCCCGAGTCCCACCAGAAGAATGCAGTCCTTCAGCCTAGGCCCGGGACAGAGCCCCTAGCCCCCATCTTAGCCCTTTGGCTTCCTCCTAAGTTGCAGCCGGTGGAGGTTGCCGCGTTGTCCAGCAGGGCTCAGGGAGGGGCTCTGGGCTTTGACCAGGAGCAGGTATCCCGCCCTCCCAAGGGCTGGGAGTCAGTCAGCCCTGGACAGGTGCCTCTGTGACAACCTCACCCAGTGTGGTGAGGGCAGCTGTTACTGTTCTCTCAGCAAGCCCGCCCATCCCCGTCAGTGGGTATGGGGCCAGAGGTGAAGGGGGAAGATGGGGCACAGTGGTAAAGGCTAAAAGGTAGGGTGGAGGGAAGGGCCCTAAGCCTCTTCCCCAGCAGGGAGGCGTGGACTCCTGAAGTCCCGGTTCTTCTCCTTCCCTGTGAAATTCTGAGTGTGCTCAGGGGAGCAGGGAGAGAGATGCAGGGCCTTTTAGCTTTGAGCCCTGACCGTCTCGCAGCCCTCCGTACAGCCTCGGAGATGAGTATGTGGGGGGATCAGTCTCTGGGTGATGTTTCTCCTACTTAGGAGCAGCTTCTGTCCCTGCTGCCCAGCCCTACTCACCGGAGCCCGGGGAACTGCTGGCTGCCTGCTGCCTAGGGGAAGGAGCAGTGGGCCTTTCTCAGATGCCCAGGCTGAGCCAGTGGCCCTGTGGCCACTAGGAGATTGTAGGTGGTGTGGTGGAGGGAGGGGCACAGACCGCGGGCCAGTGCTGCTGTCCGTGGGGTACCTCTGGGCCTTTTCCAGGCCAGAATGGATGAGGGGACATGTCTCTGTGAGGCAGTTTTTAGGCGCGTGCCGGTGTTGGGCTCAGAGCTCAGAGCTCTGCAAGCCGTGACTGAGTGATGTGGGGGTTGTCCTTGGTGCTGCTTACTGTTTTCCTTCAGTTTCTCCTTGTCTTCTGATGGCCTTTCAGAGGCAAGAGAAGTTGGATGACTGACGAACATAAGGAAGCTGAGGTATTTGTCTTTCTGGACTTGAATTCCAAGTTCATCCTCTGCAGGTTGGAGAGCAGATGGGGCTTCCCGCCCTCCCTGGGGCCCATTTGCTTGCAGTGGCTGCAGAGCAGGCTCTGCGGCCTGGTGTCAGGCAGGATGGGAGGGAACTGTTCTTGGAGTACAGTGACCTGGACTTTGAGCCTTGCCAGTGTCACCCTGGCCCAGGGCCTCGGAGGTTGGGGGCTGGTCTGGGAGAAACCACCTTTGGTGTCTGCTCAGAGGGCTTGGGGCTTTTGAGCAGAGAATAAGAGGTGAGCAGGAAGAACTTGTGGCAGGAAGCCATGAGTTGGACACCTAGAACTGGAGTGACTGAATGTAGCTGCGAGTCCCCCAGGGGAGCCTGTCTGCAGACCCAGAGGTTTGGGTGCCTCTGCCCCAGGGCTCCCATTGAGGAGGGCTGGGCGTTCCTCACTAGGCAGGGCAGCGGCGCCCTCTAGTGCTCGCACACGGCACTGAGCCCCCGGGAGAGGCCGCAGGCGGCATGTGCTGTGCTCCGAGTGCAGAGAAAAGCTGTTGCTGTTGGAGAAGGAGCCAGAGTGTGAGAGGCCAGGAAGGGGGTCCTCCCGCTTCTCCTGCCCTGCCCCTCGTCTGCCAGGTCCCGTGACTGCCACACTAGCCCCTCCCAGCGTGTGTGTGTGTGTTGGGGGGAGTGGGTGGTTGAGATCTGGGCCCCTGGAGTAGGCCCTGATTACCAGCCCTGCTGTGGGCTTCACCCTGGGCCGCCGCACAGGCTACTTTAGTGGGTATTTTAGGACCATCATGACCGTGTGTGTAAAACCCACACAGTGCCGAAACGGGTGGCTTCTGTGTCTGTCCCTTTCTGATCCTCTTAGGGTGACCGCTTAGGGCACCTCAGGCTCTTGTCCCCTCCCTTCACACTAACCATGGATCTTTGTGCTCAGCAGCAGATCAGGTGTTATATAAAAACATTTTTTTTTTAATTGAGAGTACTCATGGTCCAGCCTAGAGCCATATGTATTGTGGTGGTCTTTAGCAGTCTCTGCATCAGCCCCAGCCTCTCACCAGGTGTGGACAGGGAGGTCTCGATGAACCTGGAGTGTGTGCTGGCTGCTGAGAGAACTCGGGGTCTCAGGGGCATCCTCAGTGGTGTAAACACGTAACTCAGGCGTGTGCTAGTGACTTAGAGGTAATGAGGCCCTAAGTCCTGTTTATGCCTGTTTTCCTGGCATAGTCCTCTTTACTATATTAAAAATATTCTGGTTTGGAAGATAACTCTTATGGTCTCCCTACCTGGCAGCATACAGGCCCCCTGCCCCCACCCCCCCACCCGGGTCACCTCACTGCCCAGATGAAGGGAGAAGGTGTCTTGTTAGATTTCCTGAACATTAGGGTACCTGTTAGACAGATGCCAGGAGATGGGTCATGGAGGGTGCTGGCTGAAGGCATGTTGGCTGGGGTGGGAATGCCTGAAAGGCTGGCTTTGGCCTTTTCAGGGAGTGTCTGGGGGAGAGCCTTTGTAGATCTCCATGCCCCTTACAAATAGCTGTGAAAAGAAGAGAAGTGACGAAAGGCAAAGGAGAAAAGGAAATATATAAGCATATGAATGCAGAGTTCCAAAGAATAGCAAGGAGAGATAAGAAAGCCTTCCTCAGTGATCAGTGCAAAGAAATAGAGGAAAACAA
>SJYT01014991.1:201828-212916 GCA_006410635.1 Cephalophus harveyi | reverse complement strand
AACTAAAAAGCCTCTTGATGAAAGTGAAAGAGGAGAATGAAAAAGTTGGCTTAAAGCTCAACATTCAGAAAATTAAGATCATGGCATCCGGTCCCATCACTTCATGGGAAATAGATGGGGAGACAGTGGAAACAGTGTCAGACTTTCTTTTTCTGGGCTCCAAAATCACTGCAGATGGTGATTGCAGCCATGAAATTAAAAGACGCTTACTCCTTAGAAGGAAAGTTATGACCAACCTAGATAGCATATTCAAAAGCAGAGATATTACTTTGCCAACAGAGGTCTGTCTAGTCAAGGCTATGGTTTTTCCATTAGTCGTGTATGGATGTGAGAGTTGGACTGTGAAGAAGGCTGAGCGCCGAAGAATTGATGCTTTTGAACTGTGGTGTTGGAAAAGATTATTGAGAGTCCCTTGGACTGCAAGGAGATCCAACCAGTCCATTCTGAAGGAGATTAGTCCTGGGTGTTCTATGGAAGGACTGATGCCAAAGCTGAAACTCCAGTACTTTGGCCACCTCATGCGAAGAGTTGACTTATTGGAAAAGACTCTGATGCTGGGAGGGATTGGGGGCAGGAGGAGAAGGGGACGACCGAGGATGAGATGGCTGGATGGCATCACTGACTCGATGGAGATGAATTTGAGTGAACTCCGGGAGATGATGATGCACAGGGAGGCCTGGCGTGCTGCGATTCATGGGGTCACAAAGAGTCGGACACGACTGAGCGACTGAACTGAGCTGATGCCCCTGGGACCAGTGCATGGAAATAACAAGGACACACAGCTCGTCTCAGTGTAAGGAAGAGCTGTCCCCCAGTGCAGCCTGGCCCCTAGCTGCAGGGGCGTCCTCCCCGTGCTGCAGGGAGTCACCCAGCGACAGCTGTGTTCAGAAAGAGGGGGCCTGCCAGAGTGAGCGGACGATGGCTATGTTAAGCGGTGGGCTCATGCGATTCCTGAAGCAACGCTAAGGCCCTGAAGTTTTACTCTCTCACACCGGAGGGGCAGAGACCCTTGGACTTCTGATTTCTTTCCCCAGCTTTTGGTCCTGGAAGAGAAGATGAGTCAGGATGTGTTGAAGCCTCGATGCTTGGTGGGGGTCGGGAGGAACAGGGCAGCAGTGTGCGGGGCTGGCACAGTGGGGCCTGTTTTGGAGCATACCCTGCAAAGACAGCCCCACACGGCAACGCGTTTCTGATCTGTGCCAGGTGTAGTGGTAGGGAGGGGAGTTTTTTTGTTGTCGTTTTTGCCCCAGCTGCACAACGTGGGAGATGTTAGTTCCCTGACTAGACATTGAACCTGGGCCCTCCGCAGCGAAAGCGTGGAGTCCTAACCACTGGACCGCAAAGGAATCCCTGGGAGGGGACTTTGTAAAGTGAGAACTTGCAGAATGTGCAGCTGGTGTGGAACTGGGGGGCGCACGGGGGCAGGGAGAACGGATGAAGTGGTGAAGTGCTGGCTCTGGGGCGGCTGCTAGCTAGGCTTTGTACCTGGAGCTCCTTCCTCTAGGGAAAGCCATTTGCTGGTGCCATACCAACGGGTTCGTGTGCCCCTCTGGGGAGCCAGTGGAGGGAGGGTTGCCAGCCGAGCCTGCGGCTCCCAGCTCTTCCCCTGCCCTCTCCTGCCCTGTGGCTCTGACAGTCTGCTAGATTGCTGCAAGACTGCACGGGTGAGTGGGGCCAGGCCGGGGCTGAGGGCTGTGGGGTTAAGCTTGGGCCTGTTTAATGGTTGACGGACCTGCTTCCGCCAGACTCCTCTGTCCGC
Organism: Cephalophus harveyi; assembly: GCA_006410635.1. Classification (NCBI taxonomy): domain Eukaryota; kingdom Metazoa; phylum Chordata; class Mammalia; order Artiodactyla; family Bovidae; genus Cephalophus; species Cephalophus harveyi. The sequence goes on along the minus strand of SJYT01014991.1, from coordinate 211,157 downwards.
TTGTCATCAAGGGCACTGGGAAGAGCTGGCTCCGCTTCGCTCAGCCCTGCTTCTGGGGCCGAGCCCCGCCAGCAGGGTTGGTGCTCCGATGGTGGGGTGGACTGGACCACGTGGTGGTGGGGCTTTGCTCTCCTGGCCCCTGAGGCAGACGTTTCTGGAGGAAAGGAGAAGGGGACTCTGGGCTCAGGGTCCTCCCTCTCTCAGTGTCTTTACCGTGTCTTGACCGTAGAGACAGAGCTGTTCTGGAAAGCCCTGGTGAGGTGGGAGAAGGCAGGACTTTATACGCCCCGCCCTTGGTTATTACAGGGCAAAAACAGGCTCAGAAGAGTCTCTGGAAGCTGGATTCTTAAGAGAAGCGCAGGGGTTGGGGTCTGACTGTGTCCCGCCTTTGAGACTAGGCTGATAGACCCCAGCCTGTCTGGGAAGCCCTCCTGTGACTGCTTCCCATCACCTGCCCCTGGTGTCTGCAGACGAGCGGCCCGGCCTCCGCCCAGCCCCCTGGGAACTCCTCTGACTGGGCCCTGGCTCCCCGGAAGCGTCCTGGCTCCAGACTCCTGGGCCTCTTTCTGTAGGCGCCTCTCCTACCCCTGCCCTCCATCCTCATGGGCTGACTGTTGAAGCCTGGCCTCTGCCACCTCAGAGTTTGCCCCCAGCATTTCCCCATGGGAAGGAGCTGCTTGAATGGAGAAGACGGATGTATAGGAGTTCTTCGGGATGTTTCCATCTGGGCTGGCAGGGATCGAGGAATTGGGGGTCTTAGAGCTTGTGGGGGTGGAAGATGGCACTCGAAATAGCAGGCGAGGCCAATGAGGTCTGGGTCTGCCAGGTGGGCTGAGCTGCAAAGCATTGTCAGACTGCTGAAAATGAGGGTGTCAGGCCCCCCTTTTTCCCTGTGCTATCGTTCTGGCCTTCTGTCTGTGTTCCGGGGGTGTCCCAGAGAAGCCAAGAGCTCTCATTTTAGAGTCTGTCCCTTCCCATTCCCCTCAAGTCAGCTGCATGCCGTAGATAAGGCATAAGTGCAGTGTGTGTTTCCCCCAAGGAGGCCCGGAGGGGGCACCTGAAGGCCAAGTGTCTTGGTTAATGTAAGTGTATCATCAGGGAGTGGATTTCCCAAGGGAGCCAGGGATCTGTGTGGGGGACCCCAGGAGGCCCCTGGTGACATCTAGAGTTGCTGTTGCTGCCACGTTCCAGCCTTGGTCTCCCCCGCAGGGTCACTTCCCAGCCTGGCCTGCCGGTGTCCTCGGTGAGAGGCTGCCTGCCGGGTGCTGGGCCAGGTGGACGCCTGGCGGCACACATCCTCAGCAGTGTCTCATCCTCTTTGGCTGGTTATGGTACCCCTCCCAGAAGCAAGAAGGCCACAACAGAAGGTTCTGTCTGGTTGATACCGTGTCGCATCTGATAACAGCCCCATCGTCACCTGCCATTTCCACCAGGGCTCAGGAGGACCCAGGCTGTTTCAGGGGTCAGAAGGTCAGACACCAGCTGGGTTCTGTTAGTCCTGACTTCGTCCAGCCACATACCTGCACCTGGCTTTTCTCTGGTCTGTCTTTCCTGTCCCAACCAGCTGGTATTTTCTTTTCTCAGTCCATAAAGAGATGTAAAGTGCTTTCTAGTTGGTTCTTCAGATGGCAGTCTGGCATTGAGTAGTTGTCCAGCATGGGCTCGTAGTTGGGATGCCCCCTGTAAAATTGGAGCATTGCCCCTCGGGGTTGGTGTGAGGATCAGATGATCTCTGCCCAGCATCTTCGTCCTGGGGGTGCTGCCTCATCCTGTATGTGCCGGGGGCTTCCCTCTGTCCCCAGGCCCGTGTCCCTGAGCCCACCCCGCGTAGCACTGTGGCACCTCTTCCCCAGGCGGGGGGCGGGGGTGGGCAGGCCGAGGGGCTCAGCAGGGGCTTCTCCAGTCTTGGCATTAACCAGGAGGCTCACGATTTTGTCTCCCCCCACAGCCTGGACGTGTCTCCTCAGGTAGAATCTGGCCTGGCTGCTCTTCCTCACCACCTCAGGCTCTCGCACTGGCCTAGATGTGTATAAGAGACAGCACTCCGGCCCCCCCCACTGCTCCCCTGCTAAGCACTAACCTTGGTGCAGCCGCCTCCCCTGCTGCTGCCGCTGCTGCCGCTGCCGCCGCCATCCCCGAAGCCACCCCATCTGGATTCTCGGGTCTCACCAACCCGTTCCTCACCTCCCTGCAGAGCAACCCTTTCTTCGAGGAGCTCATAGCCGACATAGCACTAAACTCTCCTTCACCTGCTCCCTCTCTCCCCAGTGCCTCGAGGGCCAACCCCACCCCCCTGGCCTCCCCGGGGAAAGCCCCGCCTGAGTGGGACGACACCTTCAACATCTTTGCTGCCAGCAGGCTGCGTCCAGAGGCCAGGAATGAGATCCTGGCCCCACCAGGAGCGGGGCTGGAGGCGACTGGGCTGCAAGACCCAGGCCCCAGGGCCATGACAATGAAGGCAGCTGAGCCCCAGGGGGACCCTGAGGGAGGAGAAAGAGGTGGGAGCAGCGTGTGGCTGGAGCCCAGAGTTCCTCTGGACTTGGGACTGGACTGTCCGAGCACGAGTGTGGCTGACCCAGGGCCCCTCGGGTCAGAAGGGGCCTGTCTGCCCCCCGCGTCAGCCCAGCTGCACCCGGGAGCCTCAGCCTCCGGAGCAGACAGGGAGTTGCCGGCCCCAGAAGGGGAAGCAGGGCAGAGTCCGGCAGACAGCGCGACGTCTCTGTTTAGCTCCCCAGAAGTGATCAGCGTGTGGGAGAGGCTGCCTGGCCCAGACAGCGCCCCTGAGGCCCACCAGGACGAGGAGACCTGCCGAGGTGGAAGCCAGCTCTTCCACGAGCTCGATACAGTGGATGATTCCTGGCCATGGGATGTGGTCACCGTTTCTCCTGCGGCGGAGACTGCCTCACCGGTCCTGCAGGGAGGGTCATCTGATGAGCTGCCTCCTCCTCCCCAGATGCAGCCACGGTCACCAGAACCTGTGAGCCCCCAGAGGAGCGGGGGGCTGCCCCCCCCGGAGCCAGACTCAGAGTCCAAGCCTGAGTGGGAGTTGGACCAGGGGCTGCAGCCCCAGACACCACCTCCCAAGCCACCGCGTCTCTTCACCCCCTCAGATTCCCAGGAGAAGGAGGTGGCGGCAGCGGAGGAAGAGAAGAAGGCAGAGGCGCTGGAGGAGGAGGAGGAGGCGGTAGGGGGGCTGAGTCGCAGGGGGTCAGAGACGGGAGAAGAAGATGTCATCCCAAGTGCACCCGTCGGTGGTCCCCAGGAGGCCGAGCAGGAGGAGGAGGCCCAGAAGCCCGAGCTGGAGTCTGACAGCCATTCCTCTGGAGCCGCGCTGGGTGGGCCAGGCCCAGAAGCTCTAGCAGAGGATGCCAGCCCTCCTGTGGCATCCGGGCCCTGCCTCTCTGTGCCTGCCAGCTGCCCTCAGGGCCCTGCTCCCACACCCCGTTACTCAAAGAGCTTGGCTCTTCAGAGTCAGCAGATGTGGGGGACTCCAAAGAGAGAAGACCCTGAGGCCCAGTGCCAGGATCCAGTAGGAGAGGGGCCTGGGTTCCCGTCAGGCAGCCGCCAACAGGCTGACTTAAGGCTCTCAGAGGAGGATACCTTGAACCCCTTCACGTCTCAGGGGAGCCAGGATCCCCCCAGCCTCCCATCCACATCCCCTCCAGGGTCCAGGGAATCTTCCATCCGCTCTGGTCCAGAAGAGCTGCCCACCCCCCCAGAACCTGCCTTGCCACCACCCCCTCTCCTGCCTGGGGCCAGCTACCGCCACGGGGGCCCCAGCCCTCCGTGTTCTCCCCTGCCTGGAGCCTGGACCTTGACCTCTTCCTCCCCAGCCCCCGGGGAGCCAGCCTCCCGCACTGGGAGCCCCCCCACCCCACTTGGGGAGGACCACGCTGCAGGCACCCCAGCCTCCCCGCTTGCGCTTCTACCCTTGGAGACACGACCAGCTGAGGATCCGCAGCCCAGTGCCAGGTGAGCTGCCACTGGAAAACGCTCTCCAGGGGGAAGGGGGGTGGGGGGCAGAGTGGCCCAAGGCCTGAGGTGCTCACATTCCCGCCTAAGCCCCTTTGGGAGTGGTAAGGGGTTCCTTCACCCCAGAGCTCTGGAGACATGAGCTTTCCATGGTGCTGGCTCAGAGGCTGCTTCCTTTTGGGACCTTGGCCAGCAGGTGCCCCCCCATAGGTCAGGAGTTGGGGGATGATGACGATAAGGTGAAGAGGGGAGGCATGGAGTGGGGAGAATGATACAGGCCAGCGGGGGAGCAGAGATGAGAGCTTAGGGAGGCTGGGGCAGTTCAGCTTGTCAGATGGGGGCCGTGTCCTCCAAGGCAGGCCTGGGGGAGTAGGTTGTGAAGGCAGAGACTAGAGGGGAGGGGCTGGTACTGGGATCAGAGAAGAGAGCCAAAATACCTTTAGAGGACAAAAGAAAATCTAAGATGCTCCCTGGGTATGACCCCCAGAAGAAAGGTTTGTTTTTTTCTGACTCCAGCAGGGACCTCGTTGGTTTGCATCTGTGCCTTGCACGGGGTGGTCCCAGTGTGCTTAGGCCTGTGCTGAGAGGCCAGTGGATGCCTGTGAGGCTGTGCTCACTGTGGCATTGGTCTGTTTGGGAGACTTAGGAGGCCGAGACCTCACCAGGTGCCTGGTGAGGGGTGACCAGAGCTGAGTCCTGCAGAGCTAGGTCACTGTGGGGAATGGTGTACGACTTAGCAGGAGCAGCAAAATTCAGAGGGAGTCTGGCACTCTGGGAGAGCTGAGTGAACAGGCGGGGTGGATAGCAGGGGGCACAGGCTCTCGCACTGGCCTCTGGAGGCCCCCAGCCCACCAGCTCATAGCTTTGGTCATCCAAATTCACTGAGTGTCCACTGTGTGTTAGCCACTGAACAGAGATGAGTGTGGCTAGTATTCCCAAGGAGTTCCCAATCCAAACAGAAGACAAAAGTGAGCCAGGGGAGGGAAGCCCTAGAGGGCCAGTGCTGATTTCTGAGAAGTGGGTGGGAAGGAGTCTGGGCTGCTCCAGCTGCTGTTCCGGGGAGAGGTGGTGATGCTGATCCCAGAGGTGGGAGAGAGGAGGTGATTACAGCTTCCTTGCTCTGATGACAGCACCCTCAGCTGGCGCTGCCACATTCCAGTACCACTTCTAATTATACTCACCACTTTTTGGAAGTTTTATTCTCTTCAGAGTTGACATCACGTCTGTACTTGGCACGTTCCTTACATCATGACGTGGATGGGCCAAGTAAAGCTGTCCCCATTTCTCAGATGAGGAAATGAAGTCTGTGAGGGTCGCGGGGTCTGGGGTCCTTCAGACGTAGCGGACAAGCAGACCGAGGGCCCAGGAGTCCAAGCCCCCATTCAGGGTGTTTCTGCAGCCCACTTGTGTTCCTCCCCTCCTTTGGCACAGCCCCTCGGTGGCCTGAGCTCTGCATCCTCCTCCTCATGTGAAGCCTCTGTGGGCAGGAGGGCTGGATGTGTTCTTTTCCCTACTGCCTTCCCCCGCCTGGGCTCTCCGCCTCTCCTCCTGGGTTGACACCGATCCGCAGCCCTGTCCTGAGTGCCAGAGCTGGCTTCTTGGGCTGGCTGGGCCTCCCTCCAGTGCAGTCGGGCCTTGGACTAAGCTACTGTGCTTCCTCACTCTGAATAGTCCAGATCCCCTGTGAAGTAAGTGAAGATTTTGAGAGGTGCCTCAGAGGCAGAAAAGTTGATTTGGAGGCTAGTGCTTGCAGTTTGGGTACCTGTGACAGGTACCGGGTGCTGGGGGATCTCTGAGGAGAGTCGCCCCAGTAAGCATGGGGGAATCAGGAAGGTTTCCTGGAAGAAATGGACTTGCACAACCTTGAAATACGAACCGGCGTTAGCAGGCCGACAGGCAGAGGACAGTGTTCCAGACAGAGGAACAGCTTTTATAAGAACCTGAAGGTGACGGAGAGCATGTTTTCCTCTGGCTGGACGGACAGAGAGAGTAGGGGCCGGAGGACAGACCTGGGGCCTGGTTGTGGTGGAGATTGTGTTTTCTTACTTTGATAGGGACTTTCCAGGTGGCTCAGTGGTAAAGAATCTGCCTGCAATGCAGGACTGCAGAAGACCTGGGTCCGATCCCTAGGTTGGGTGATCCCCTGGAGAAGGGCATGGGAACCCACTCCAGTATTCTTGCCTGGAGAATCCCATGGACACAGGAGCCTGGTGGGCTACAGTCCATGGTGTTGCAAAGAATCAGACATGACTGAAGCGACTTGGAACACACACACTTTGATAGGGAGCTGCCGGGGAGGGGAGACCGTTATCCACAGCGGATGGAGGAGCGGTTGGAGGTGGTTGCTTGGGTGTGGCTGGAAAAAGTCTTACCCAGTGCTGGCTTGGAAGAGAGGGGATAGTGTGGGAGAAGGCAGCAGAGCTTGATGTTTGTCAAGGTTGAAGCGGGAGGAGAGCGTTCAGAGGGCTTCCTAGGTTTCTGATTGGAGCCATAAGAAGCTAATGGTGCCTGATAGTCTCTGCCGGGGAGCACCGGAAAGGGCAGTCAGGCTGGAGGCGAGTGTGGACCCTGAAGGAGCCAGTCTGCAACTGTCTACATAGGTCTAGAGCTCAGGGGTGCAGTCTGGGCTGGAGACGGAGAATAGGAGTTGGAGCGGGAACCGAGCGGCAGACCCTCAGCTGAGACTGGGAAGGGTGTCAGGTGTCTGAAAGCCAGACAGAGGTTTTGGGTTTCCAGCCAGGCAGAAGGAGCAGCCCAAAGGAAGAGTAAGTGAGCGGTGCCAGGGGAGGGCCACAGAGAGCTCAGCGAGGTGAGCGCTGAGGGGTCGGAGGCCTCAGCAGGAACGCTTGTGATGGCCAGTGGGGGCCGCTGTCCTAATGGGCTGAGGAGTCGACAAAGGTGGGAACTCACAGAGAGAATGCAGTCCGCGTGCTCTGGAGAGGCTGGTGAGAAGGAAGAGGAGGTGGAGATGACTGAGGGGGATGGCTAGATGAAGACAAGCTCAGACAAGCTCGCGGGAGTGTTTCTCAGGCCTGTGTAGATGCTGCTAGCAAGCAGCCAGTAGAGTGAGGTAGGCCAGTGACCCACCACCGCAGGTTTGCCTGGTCTTTCCGGTTCTAGCACTAAAAGACCTGCCTGCTGGGAGCCCCCCTTCCTGGGAAAATTAAGAAACTGGGAGGATTGATCATCACCCTAGAGAAAAGTTACAATAGAGAAGAGGAGGGAGGGAGGGAGTTGTGGGGGTGGGGTTCTGGGATTAAAGACGGATTAGGTCCAGAGAAGTTTGTAGTGCCGCCTGGGCTGTCTCCGTGAAGAGAGAGGGGTCTGAGGGAGGGAGGGGGCAGGTGGGGGCAGGCGGAGAGCAGGGCCAGGGGCCGCCAGGTGGTGAGCCCTGCTGGCCCCACGGAGAAGGTGGCCGCTTCTCCCTGTGCCACCCGCCCTCCCCGTAACGCGTCTCCCGTCTGTCTTCACAGTCCCCACCCTGGTTGTGGTGGAGATTGTGTTTTCTTACTTTGATAGGGACTTTCCAGGTGGCTCAGTGGTAAAGAATCTGCCTGCAATGCAGGACTGCAGAAGACCTGGGTCCGATCCCTAGGTTGGGTGATCCCCTGGAGAAGGGCATGGGAACCCACTCCAGTATTCTTGCCTGGAGAATCCCATGGACACAGGAGCCTGGTGGGCTACAGTCCATGGTGTTGCAAAGAATCAGACATGACTGAAGCGACTTGGAACACACACACTTTGATAGGGAGCTGCCGGGGAGGGGAGACCGTTATCCACAGCGGATGGAGGAGCGGTTGGAGGTGGTTGCTTGGGTGTGGCTGGAAAAAGTCTTACCCAGTGCTGGCTTGGAAGAGAGGGGATAGTGTGGGAGAAGGCAGCAGAGCTTGATGTTTGTCAAGGTTGAAGCGGGAGGAGAGCGTTCAGAGGGCTTCCTAGGTTTCTGATTGGAGCCATAAGAAGCTAATGGTGCCTGATAGTCTCTGCCGGGGAGCACCGGAAAGGGCAGTCAGGCTGGAGGCGAGTGTGGACCCTGAAGGAGCCAGTCTGCAACTGTCTACATAGGTCTAGAGCTCAGGGGTGCAGTCTGGGCTGGAGACGGAGAATAGGAGTTGGAGCGGGAACCGAGCGGCAGACCCTCAGCTGAGACTGGGAAGGGTGTCAGGTGTCTGAAAGCCAGACAGAGGTTTTGGGTTTCCAGCCAGGCAGAAGGAGCAGCCCAAAGGAAGAGTAAGTGAGCGGTGCCAGGGGAGGGCCACAGAGAGCTCAGCGAGGTGAGCGCTGAGGGGTCGGAGGCCTCAGCAGGAACGCTTGTGATGGCCAGTGGGGGCCGCTGTCCTAATGGGCTGAGGAGTCGACAAAGGTGGGAACTCACAGAGAGAATGCAGTCCGCGTGCTCTGGAGAGGCTGGTGAGAAGGAAGAGGAGGTGGAGATGACTGAGGGGGATGGCTAGATGAAGACAAGCTCAGACAAGCTCGCGGGAGTGTTTCTCAGGCCTGTGTAGATGCTGCTAGCAAGCAGCCAGTAGAGTGAGGTAGGCCAGTGACCCACCACCGCAGGTTTGCCTGGTCTTTCCGGTTCTAGCACTAAAAGACCTGCCTGCTGGGAGCCCCCCTTCCTGGGAAAATTAAGAAACTGGGAGGATTGATCATCACCCTAGAGAAAAGTTACAATAGAGAAGAGGAGGGAGGGAGGGAGTTGTGGGGGTGGGGTTCTGGGATTAAAGACGGATTAGGTCCAGAGAAGTTTGTAGTGCCGCCTGGGCTGTCTCCGTGAAGAGAGAGGGGTCTGAGGGAGGGAGGGGGCAGGTGGGGGCAGGCGGAGAGCAGGGCCAGGGGCCGCCAGGTGGTGAGCCCTGCTGGCCCCACGGAGAAGGTGGCCGCTTCTCCCTGTGCCACCCGCCCTCCCCGTAACGCGTCTCCCGTCTGTCTTCACAGTCCCCACCCTGTGAGGCCCCTCAGCACTACCCCAGTGGAGGGGAGCCCTGACCGGAAGCAGTCCCGCTCCAGTCTGAGCACAGCCCTGAGCAGCGGGTTGGAGAAGCTCAAGACGGTCACCTCTGGCAGCATTCAGCCTGTGGCTCCAGCCCCCCAGGTTGGCCAGACTGCGGACACCAAGAGGCTGAAGGTGAGGTCCAGCGGGGTGCCAGGGGTTTCAGACCAGACGTGTGGTACTCTGAAGAGATGGCAGGCGTCTCGAGGTTTGGGGGCGGGGGAGGCATGCCAGGCAGGCTGGAGCAAGAAGCAGGCCTGGCCCCTGGCCCCACTTGGCCAGAGCCTTGAAGCCAGTTAGGCTGTCCCTGGCATTGGGGACAGAGGCAGCTCCTAGGACCGGGGTTGGGAAATGGGGCTGTGGG